>VSMD01116229.1:0-56807 GCA_008750895.1 Mirza zaza | reverse complement strand
GAGGAGAGGAGAGGAGAGGAGAGGAGAGGAGAGGAGAGAAGAGAAGAGAAGAGAAGAGAAGAGAAGAGAAGAGAAGAGAAGAGAAGAGAAGAGAAGAGAAGAAGACATTTGTAGTGTCTACATTGTGCTTAGCACACAATAATCAGTTAATATTTGTCAAATGAATGAAGTCAATCTTGATAATGTTCTTTTCAAAACATTAGTTTTTTTTTAATGGAAGAATGGAATAAAAGTATCTCTCATGTAGTTTGAAATGTAAAAAAAGAAGTTATCTTCACTAAGGCAACAAAATACTGCTAGCAATAAATCATTCTTTTATAGTATGGAAAGGAAAATTGGATAGTTTTTTTTTTCCTCCACTAAACACTGTCTGTAGTTGTTCCAAGAAATGTTCTCCATTCCTAATCTTCCTCAAATGAATTTTTAAAACAAAACGCTAAAAGCACACTTTGCAAATCAGTTACCAGAAAGTACAATAATGTGCAACAGCCAGCGTACAAAGCTGTATAATGAGGTCATTTTACTGGTCCTCCTACTTTGGCAAGCCATTTATGAATACAGAAAATTAATCAAAATTAGCATCACATCCTTAGGCCATATTCTCTTAAGTAAATATTCTATCTCTTTAAATTCTGCATGATCTTCTTTGACAGTTGTGAAAGTATAACCCCATATGAAAATCCCAAGAGTAAAGCTTTTGCAAAAGCCTCCTGTTATATGTTCCATTTTTTTTCTACTTGCCAATTTAAAAAAAAATCAGGTCAACAACTCAGGTATGTATTTAATGTTTTTCACATATTCTATGCAGTTAAAATAATGCCTTAAATTTTTTAGTACTTTACAGTTTGCAAAATGTTTCTGAGTGATGCTGTCAACCAATTCTCAAAAGTGCCTCTTGAAGTAAGCAGGGGAGATCTTCCCCTTATTTTACAAATTAGTCAACTAAGGCTCAGGGTGGTTAAAAAGCATGACCATGCTCACTTAATTATTTGCTGACAAACCAGGACTGGTTTCCTGTATGTAAGCTAGGCACAATAATAATGAGGAAATGGCATAATAACTAACAAGACCTATATTCATATATCCATTCATGCAAGGACCCAACTGATGCTAGTTTTGTACTTACTATGCCCTAGATTCTGCACCATTCACTGCAGTAAAATGACAGCCAAGTTAGACATTAGCCTTTCTTTCATGAGCTTATAGTCTATTTATACATTTGTATTGCCAGAGATCAAGTATATTTTAACAACCAAATGCATATTTTAGTACTTTCCTGTTTACCTATTCTCTAAATATTTAAGTTATATTTTCTACCATTTGACACAAAGGAAAAATAAAAACTGAGTTGCCAGTTTTTGCTAGAACCACATGATGCTTACTATAGCTTATCCTACATATTACCCTTTTCACTTAAAAAATTTACCCGTGTTGAAATTCTTGGAATAATGAAGAACTACCCAGAAATCTTCCAATACGCCTTCCTCATCTAATTAGTAACCAATATTCCCAAAATGACAGGACTTCTGAAAATGTTATGTTTGAAGAGAGCAGCTGTAGTTTTTGGCAAGGAGACTATGAATGTATTACAGTTATATCTAAATTGCCACACATACCATGGCAAGGAAATGCAAGAACTATTATAACAAAAAATAAAAGCCATGATTTTTCATCTAATTATGATTGTAGGTATTTTTCCTGATTTTTTTCTTGGGAATTTTTTTTTCCTAAAGTTTACCATCAACAGGGAATAGTGGGAATAAACATTCTATTTTAGTTTTAAAAAACTAAGTGGAAGGAAGTAGGAATCAAACTTTACAACCAATAAAAATAATAATACCAGATATGATCCAGGCAAGTCCTCAGTGTATCATCTTGCTACCTGGCCCACAGAATCCGGAGGCTTTACTGTTGGGATTAAGCTACACAGGACATTTTAGCTAATATATTGGACTTTGAAAACTGAAACAAATATAAGATTTTTTCTTTCCACTAACATATGGCATATTGATATGCACCAACATAACTTCAAATTCTATTTTAGTTTCACAATTTTCACATTACTTGAAATATGAACTTGGAAGCTTAATAGGCAAGTATAGTTTGGGGAATGGAATGGAGAAGTCAGACTGTGTGATCGAGGAAAGCTTTATGTCAAGGTAAGGCTTGATATAGGTATTGAAAGATGAAGATTTGTCTATTCAAAAAAAGAGGTGACGGGAATAAGCATGTTTATTAACAATGAAAGAACATGAGTAATCAGAATTTGTGTGTGTGTGTGTGTGTGAGAGAGAGAGAGAGAGAGAGAGAGAGAGAGAGAGAGAGAGAGAAGAGAAGGGTGGGGGATGAAACAGGCTTAGGAAACTGCTTGAAGACAAGTAAGGCTGGAAGAGATACTACTGTGATATAGTAGTCTAAAAGATTAGAACTTATCTTCTTGGGGGGGGTGGCAGTCGTGGAGGAGGTATCTGTTTGCAAATGATCCTGTTAGGTTTTGAGAAGGCAGGAGCTGACTGAAGGTTTTATAACAGTGCTATGACATAATAGATGAACCTGTCAATGGTAAACTGCATGGACTGGAGGAAGACCTGGAAGTCAAGAAAGTTACCTACCCAAATGATGCTGGGAGAAGTGAGGAGGATTCAAACCATGCTATGTAGCCATTATCTCAGGAGATAGGAATTCATATCTTAGCTAACTGGCTGTATAGTCAGCTGTAAAACTCCAGCAAGACTCCTAATCTTATAGGTATCAAATTTATTAGTAATATGAAAGAGGTTCCCTGTTGTATAATATCTAAAGCCCTTCCTCTCTCTAAAATTCTGTTAGTAAGAAGACTCTTTTTCAAAACTGGAAGTACTAACTTTCTTAATCAACTTCCAGAAGAATTCTGTTAATGGTCTCTTAAAAAACATGGCTGACTTCCAGTTAAGGCACATGGCTGATTTCCAGTTAACCTGCTTCACACATTAGATGTTTTCTATGATGCTTCTGACCTGTGGTTCTTCTCTTCTGTGTGGCTTCATTTTTATGCCCCAGCTTGCCTTCAGCCCAGTTGTATTGATAATCCAGTCTTGCTTTAATTTAGCCAATTACATTCACGACTCATCTAAATGAGCTGTTCTGACTCATTTTAAAGTCTTGGTTTTACAAATATGTTGTTGTGGCTGCTCCTTATCTCATTCAATTTATTATTAATTTAGAAGCCCTGAAGCTGGAGGCTTGATACTTTTTTGATTAACCCTATCAGAAAAAGAGCTGCCAAGTTTGCTCAGCCTGTGATATCAACTCCCCCCACCCATATAAGAGCAGATGTGACCTAAAATGAAATAGAGAAAGTTAATCACTGAATTTTTGAACTATGATTTCTGCTGAGACACTTCTTTAGAAATTTTTATTTGCCTTGCAAGCCAACATAAGTAAATAAACAATTATGTACAACTGTGCATGTTTTAATTCACAAAAATACCTTAATTATTATTTTAGCTTCGAGGTCAACCCTGACAGAGCCTTTAAAGTAATATCTGGCATTCTAAATTCTGTGAAAATTGTCATAAATTCCAAACTCTTGAATGAGCAAAAAAAGTAACAAGCACTTTATAGTGCTTTAAACTATAAAGTGCTTGTTATCTGCAAAGTGATATATATTGTTATGATTATGATATGATGTTTCATGTTTGGAAATGTGTACATAGGACAGAAGCATGTACAAATGTATAAATCTACTTTGGCATGGCACTCATGGCTAGTAGAGGAATTTTTGTTTTTGTTTTTCCCTTTCTTCAAAGATGACATAGAAGCTCTCCTTTTGTAAGCTCAGGTGGCTGCCTATGTTTATCTTCTATGGCTCTCCCTCTTGGACTTCCAGGCAACCTGGTGTTTTGATTAACTGTACACCCTCATCTCTGTGAGCCACCTGCCAGCATGATGTGTCTGTTCCTGTCACTTCCCATCCACCAGCGGCTGCATCACTTTGCTTTATGTTGTGCCCACAGTGAATTCTGAGGAGCTTTTATGAGCTGGTGTTTGATGCAAGAGACATGATACTATTTGTTATTTTAACTGCAAACTCAGTGCAGTGTCTTAGATAACCCAATGAGGGATCCCCATCCCACAAAGTTTCAGAGGTAATAGATTCTTTCCTGGAGAGTGACAAACATTCATTTTCTTCAAAAACATATCTTTATTATTAACTTCAAAGACTCCCTGATTGCTTACCAAATTAAGAACATATGCCTAAGCCTCACATTTACAGCCTTTCACAATATGAGACCAATAAGCATTTACAACTTTCTCATTTGCTGTTTCTTATGTGTAGCCTTCACTACTTAGAATTGGAAGCACACACTATAGTCACCCAAATTTCCATATTAATCCTTACATTAGAATGGCCATTCTGCTCCTTGTCTTTTTGGCAAGATCCTATCCACATTTCAAAGCCAATCTCAAATGCCACCTCATCCAAAGAAGCCTTTCCTGATGTCTATATATAAAATAAACAGTATATATGATGAGCTTAATGAATGTGTTGCATACATGGATGAACTCCAACTTATAGGTTCTCCTTTTCCTTATAAACTCCAGAAATTTTTATAACTTTTTAAAACACCATTTATATTCTTATTATTTGATTGTGTTTATCCTTACCCCTTCCACACACACTGAAATGTAAACTAAAGGCAAAGACAATGTTTATTTGTCTTTTTATCCCTCAGAAGATGCACAGAACACACAGTAGATACTTAACAAATTCCTGTTGAATTAGCCTAAATTATGGATCCTAATTGCTAATAAATCCTGTACATGGTATAAAGAGATCCCAAACTGTCAAGGAGAATTTGAATGGTATCTAAGTAGCCCAGTCTTGAATTTAATAAGTTTTAGAGTTAGTTAGTTTTAGTTAGTATTAATAAACTTGGTCTAGACTTCACCACATTTTACCTCCTATCTAGACTTTAGTTCCAATCATCTAGGATTTATCTTTTTAAACACTTTTACATGGCTTTTTTTTCCTGTTGATAATAGAAAATTTGAGAGGAAAAACTCTGAGAAATATAAATAAGAATATATATATCATCCATATGTGTACTATAGACAATAAGATATATTGATATATTATAGAACTTATTCTGAATCTTAACATTTTACTATATGCAATAATTGTGACTATTTTCACATCATCGTTTTTCAAAAACACAATATTGAATGGTTGTGTAACATATTGTCCCATGAATGAAAAACTTCTTAAAACCTCAATTCTTCTCTTTTAATATCTCTTTGTGTGTTAATGACATTACTCTATTGTAATATTTACCATAAGAGTTTTCTCTAGTTTTCTCCGTGTCTATTTTTTTTACATATGCAATTTTTTTCTGTAATCAAATGGTCAGTTTTTCTTTCCTAACTTATATTGTTTTATGCATAGAAATATAATCACCACTTCTAGATATTTAATATTTACATATTTTTCATCTTTTTATGGTTATGTTTTTATATGTGATGTTTATATTGATGTAAAAATATCTTTGTTTTTATTGTCTATATCATTCTATCCATTTTCTCTAAAACTGTGCTAGATAATAAACATTTATTGAGCAGTTTCTAAGTGTCAGATTTTTTTATAGCCTTTGTATGTATTAACTCAATTCTCATCAATATCTTAGGAGGTTGATCCAATTAATATCCCCTATTTCACTGAATAAAGAACCTGAGGCATGGAGGAGTTAAGTAACTTGCCCATGATTACCCAAGTATCAGAGCTAGGATTAATTTCCAAGCAGTTTGGATCCAGGGACCATGTTCATAACTACTATACAACACTGTAACTACTCAATAATCTGTTTCTTCTCCATTGGCTTGTGATATCCCCTCATTATATAAAAGCCGCATACACTATAACCTGTTGAAGTGCTGTCTATTTTGTTGAACCGATCTGTTCATCAGATACTTATGTCAGCCCACACTGTTTTAACTAATTGAAAACAAATTTTATATTTGATAGAGACAAGAGCTTCTTTCATAATTCATTCTTGATGAGTCTTGCCTTTTATCTTTTCAGATGAGGTTTACAGTAATTTTTTTCAGAATAAAAAAAACTCTGCTTTGATGTTGGTCAATGTATGAATCTTTTAGAAAGAACTGATAGCTATATAATATGCAGACTTTTCATACAGGAACCTCAAGTTTTGCTTCTCTTGTTCAAATCATGTTTTTATTTCTAAGTAGTTTTATCTAGGGGAGAAGGCAAGGTGGCTGACTAAAGACATCGCTTACTGGACACTCCCAGAGGGAAGAAAAGGTTTTAGATAAAGGAGAGGAGCGAAAGGATACAGCTTAGGTGTAGGTCAGAGGAATAAGTTCCAGAGGCTGCAGGAGACCTCATGGAGGGAAATTGTGAAGTAGAGAAGGAAGAGGAAAAAGGTGTATAAAGGATATGGGCAAGGATCAAACCCAGAGAGTCTCAGAGCCCAGTGGTGAAGAGCTAAGGGGGGGATCCCTTTCTCCTTCCCACACTCCTTCAGTGATCAGAGGGCTACCAAGTTACGTGGAAGCTTTTCCACACCCACAAGCCCAAATACTGCAGCAACTAGGGAACTAGGAGGATAACTTGTGTGATCCCAGAGCTTAGAAATTCTGTGTGGAGTTCCCTGCCAAGGACAGTGACTGGAGAGGCCAAAGAGCCAGCTTCCTTCCATTCAGACTCTTTTGCTCCCCACTCCTACCCCACCCACTGCAACTGGGAGAGCAGTTAGATCCTAGAATTTGGCAAGCAGCCACCTCTCCACAACTGGCATATCCTCCAGTCTGAGATTTCCACAGAGAGTGGGGCCCATGCCTTTCCCATTGAGCACCTGCAGTGGACTGAGGATGCCTGATCTGGAGCTCTCCGCCTGCCAGCACTTCCTGGAGACACATGCCGGGGTATCAGACATGTAGGCCAAATCATGAGTCCCCAGGACTCAAGTGGGTTTCTGGGGAACACAGGCCAAGAAGATTTGGGATCTGAACTCAGGAGGCGAGGGAGCCCATGTGGGTGGAACAAATGGGAAAATACTGTGGGGGTCTGAGACGTGGTGATCTGGGTGAGCACCCATTCCCCCCATAGGAAAGCTGTGCTGTCAGGTTAGGCTGGGTCCTCCAGCAGGGAAGATCCCAGCCTATGGCACCACAGCAATCGGTGCAGCACATTCAGGCACCTGTTTGCAACTAGACACTGGAGGGCAGGGATAAAGCAAGAGGGACAGAACTCACTCCGGATAGCCAGTTGGGAAATCGCAACCCCTTCCTCATGGGCAGCCTTAGCAGTTAGCAGAGCCTACCTTGACCCTTCTCCCAGTGGCTTTCCCTAGCAGCTGGAAAAATGACCTCTGAGTCCTGCTGAGACTTTGCAAAGCCTTTCAGGCTCGCCCAACCTAACTGTGCCCAGCCTCGCTCCTCCAACGGCCTCTGCTATAGTGAAGAACAAGCAACCCTTGTTTGGGGTTACGGCACCTTGGGAGCTACGGTACCCCTCCCAAAGCCTGGGACATTCAAGTGCTCCTTCTGAGGGACTAGAACTTATTATAGACACAAAAGACATCTCTACAGTTGGCACTTTCCTGCAAGCATCAACCACTGGCAGGGAGAGAAACTCTATAGCTCATCACAGCATCTATCAACTCAATCAAACAAGGCATGGCTGATTCTTACTCACAAGCATCGTCTACCAGCTCAGAGATTAAGCTGGAGGTCCCAATACAATTTACACTGCCACAAAGAGGTGAAGACAGCAGGGTATAAGCAACCTGAGGGGATACTGTTTTGTAGGAAAGAAACAAAATTATAGGCAGATCTATCTGTGAGAGGTCTCCCTCTTCCACAACAGACCTCTGGGCTGATCGGGGGTTACTCACAGTTTGTGCAGAGACATTCTACCAGAGAGCAGGTGCAGCAGAGATCTGGGCCTGCCAATCCCAGCTTTCTACAGCTGGAGCCATACTGATCACTCTGGGTGGTTTCCGTGGTGTAGTGGTTATCACATTCGCCTCATACTGATCACTCTGGCGCATGGAGACAGGTCCACTTGGGATCAGGCCTTCCAGCAGCAGGCTTTGCATCACTCCCGCTGTGCTGGGGAAGGAACAAATGCTCCTTCCCCAGTCATGCCCTGTGACTGGAAGCTGAGTACACTTCCTCCTTGCCATAGGAGCTAACAGAGGAGGTGCCTCTAGATGTGACAGTGACCAGTTGGGAACCATGGGCAACTGCCTCAGTGGGTCCTGGGTGTGGGGGGGGAGAACCTTGGGCCACCAGACGCTCCAGCCCACCTACGTGGACCCAGGCCCCACAAAACCCTGCCTGCGTGACTAGGCATCAGCAGTTCCCACACTGGGGATTGGCTCCACCCCCAAAATCCCCAGTGCTAGCTCTGAAGCTTTTGCTGTGCCTGAGCCCAAGCCTTTGTCCTTGTAGCTCCAGAGCCCCCACTAGACTTACCACTCCACCCCTGAAACTTCAGAGTTGTGTTTGGACCTCAAGCCCTCACCTGTCGTCCAAGCTACTTAGGAGGCTACGGCAGCAGAATAGCTTGAGCCCGGGAGTTTAAGGCTGCAGTGAGCTATGAATTCTACCACTGCACTCCAACTTGGGAGATAGAGCAAGACCCTGTCTCAAGGAAAAAAAAAAAAAAGTAATTGAGGGACCAGACAGTGGATCCTCTGGGACGAGGAGGCATTCTGCTGGATGGGTTTTTAAAATGTTTCCTCCAAAGTCATTTGCCTCATTAACAATGATTTTTGTCTTAGAAGTCTCTCTTTGATTTTATAAACTGACATTATTTCTTGTTCTTTTATGAATGCATACTGCTCTAGATTTCAATAAACCCATCACACATTTTCACCATTAGTCTACAGGTACTTTTTCTGCAGTATTACTAATGTCACCTTTATCATCACTATTGTCATGATCACCTTGATTCAGAACCATCTCAGCTATTTCTCCATCAGTCAATGAATGAACAATTGTAGCCTCATCATTGCTATTCAAAAACTCTGTTGATATGCACTTCTTTCAGCTTATTGACAAACTCTGAAAGTATATTTTTTTGCATATATAAGGAAGTCAGACATCATTCTTTTCTCATTAGATGTATGGAATACTTCAAAATTACCACCTTGTTCATCATCCTTCCTGAATGTGAGCAGGTTAGAGGTTGTGCCAGGCATGTACAACTATTAATATGTCTTTAGTCGCCGTGTTCCAAGCATTTGCAACAGCATAATATGGTATCTTTCATGCTAAACTCCTTTCGAAAACCTTTTAAACCCCACACCTTTGTTCACTGCTACTAACACTGTTCAAGAAAGTGTTTTTATGTTTACTTGTCATTGATCTAAGGATACCCTGGTCAAATGGCCGAGTTAATGAAGTCACATTTGGGGGAAAGTATAATACATGGCATAAACATTATTTTTGATGATAATTTCAACTGGAGAATAAGTAAAACATTTGTCAAGGAATAACAAAATCATAGAGTCATCATCCAGCTTCACTGCAGTAAGCATGAGCCACTGGTACAAAATGTTTGTGAAACCAAACAGAAAAGGTATTTCTGGTGATACATGCCATTTTGTTATCATAATAATGGACTGGGAAGAAATTCACTCCTGGAAAGCAGCTAGGATCCAGGCTTTGCTTGTCACAGCAAGTTTACACTTACGTGTGCCTGCTGCATTAGCACATCCCAGCACAGATACTCGGTCCTTGGCATCCTTAATTCCTGTAGGTGCTATCTCATCAGTTGGTAGCCAGTGTCTTTCTGAGACAATATAATGCCTAAACGGTGGACGTTTTATCAACATCATAGACTTGTTCTGCCATCAGATTTTCATCAGCAGTAACCTTGGCAATCTCATCAATGGATTTTTCCACTGGTTGATGCTTTATCATCACAAATCTTTAAAATTGTAATGCCATGTCTTTTCTTAAATTTCTGCAACCAGCCTGTTGAATATTCATAGTTCCCTTCAATTTTTAGTTCATTGTGTTCAAGTTCATGTAGATCTTTGCTTGTTTAATAATCAGCATACCATTAAGTGGCGTATGTTCACTGTGACACTGACAGATCTACTCTGAAAACATGATTCAGGCTGGGTGTGGTAGCTCCCACCTGTAATCCCAGCACTTTGGTCGGCCAAGGTGGGAGGATTTCTTGAGGCCAGGAGTTCAAGACCAGGCTGGCCAACATAGTGAGATCCTGTCTTTTAAAACAATGATTGAGATTTTTAGCTTTATGTGGTGTTTTTGTGTTGTTTTGTTTTTCATTAACTTTTATTCATCATTTTTAGCATATAACTTCAACAGTTTAGCTTTTTATTGCTTCAGCTCATATATGGTAGTCATTCTAATACTACTCTTCTGTAAGATGTTTCACACTTACACTACCCTCCAATTTCTTCAACAGCTTGACTTTTGTGCTATACATAAACATAAATGCTTCCTCTACTGTTATTCAGGGGTATCTGCAGGCTTTTTGGCATTTTCAACAATATATTCATACCACATAACAAAGAATAAGGAAAAAAACATGAGTAATGAGCAGAGGTCTTGGGCCCATGTGGGAAACCTGCCCTTAGTACATCTGGTTTGCACCTGTTCCATGTTATTACTCTTCATGGGTGGGGTGTGCTTATACTGAGGAATCTGGGCATGCATGGAAAATATATATTGTAGCTTAAGGGGATTGGAGAGTTCTTTCTTCCCTTGGAAATATTGAATAAGCTGTGCTGTGCTCCTGCATTTTGCATGGTTGCTCCTGCAACCCATCACATGAGGTCAGGTGTGGAATTTTCCACGGGTGGCATGTTGGTGCTCAAAATGTTTGAGATTTTTGGACCTTTTTGGATTTTGGATTTTTGCATTAGGAATTCTCAGCCTATACTTAAAAGAAAGGAAAAAAACTTTAAATTTTGACTTTTAAAAACTTAATTGAGAATGAAAAAGAAAGATCAACAGCTCTGTTCCCATGAAACAATAACTTGCAAGCAAGTTACCCTGTAGTCTTAGTGTAATTTCTCTTCTTGCTTTTTCTTTTTCCACTACATCTTCTAAAGTCTAAGCTACCAACATACTTAGGAATCCAAACTGTTGGGCCGTTCTCTATCAATAGGTTAGGCTAGGCTATTCTGGGGTTGACAAATAACTCTAAAATTTCAGTGGCTTAAATAGCACTTTATTTCTTATTCACTGTACATGTTCCTCATGTTTCTCCAGAAGGCTCTATTCCAACACAGACCTCCCACCGGCACCCATGTTCAGAGAAGTCCTACTGTCTAGAATGTTCCCTGTCGTGATAGAAAAAGAAGAGGGCAGGGAGAATTGTGCACTAACTCTATAAATGTTTTTTACCAAGAAGTGCACTTAAATTCAAGGGAGTAAAAACTGTGATCTTAGTATGCCAGAAGGGAGGAGGGAACTAAAAATCATGTACAGTAGTAACGTCTACTCTACATATCTTAAACATAGCCTACCCTCTCTTATTTCACAATCAATCCACTGTTTAAATCAGCAGAAATCTATGATCAGTCCAGGTCTCTTCTTTTGCAGCTACCTACAAGAATGACTATCACACTTCACTGACACTGCTCTGACTGACAAGTCCCAATTACTCAGCCCTGAAATAGAGTGTAGCTTTATTTCTGTGTTTGGTTTTATCTTATGGTTTTTTCCCTGACTAATCAGCCACTGCTTCTATGTTAACAGCACAAATGCTTCACGATCACTTTTTTCTTCTGCTATCTTCAACGATAACAGTATTTTTCCATCCTCTTAAATTTTAAAATAGAAATTCATGTTTGCAATGACATTTTGTGCAATGATATACTTCAATACCCATCCAGAATTTCTATATTTCCATACTAACTGCTCAGATAATACCTTCATCCTCACTATTCATACCTTAAGTACTTACATGAGGAGAATAGGAAACAAGAAACACAATTAATGTCCTGTTAGGATTGCCCATTTATAGAGAAACGTAATTAACAAAATTTCAATGCACATTG
Organism: Mirza zaza; assembly: GCA_008750895.1. NCBI lineage: Eukaryota > Metazoa > Chordata > Mammalia > Primates > Cheirogaleidae > Mirza > Mirza zaza. Next base: position 44,766 of record VSMD01116229.1, on the reverse strand, counting down.
AGAAACCATGAGAAAATTATGTATTAATATATAACCAATAAAAAAACATATGATTAAGTCCAGATAGTATACCAAATTATAAATAATGAATTAAAATTAATGGATTTTCTTACGTTTTTCATAAAAGCTTTATAATACTGTTCAGTGAATCCATGTTTATAATTGTTTCCAGAAGGTCTCTAAATGCCATTTCTAGCCTTTGTAGGGCATTTTGAAAAGAGAGACAGGATTAACCCTTTGAATCTCACCATCCTTGTATTTCCCAGAAATCTTCATGAAGAGAAACACAGAGCTGCACCTGCTGTTTGCTTTTTAAATTTCTCATTAACATTATTTCTGTAGATGCTAATGAGCTATAATCCATGGACTAATTTACTGGTTGTGAGTTCATCAAAGAAACACTGAAGTAAATTAGAGTTACTACAATCCCTTTCAAGAATGCTTGATGCTTATAGGGAATTATTTAATACCTTTGCCCTTTTCAGTGGTGCTAAGTTTATAAATAATCAGGAAATATTTATTGAACTGCATTAGGTGAATTGAATAGCTTGCCTTTGCTTTCCTGCACTGTTATAGACTGATGCTTTGGTATGTGAAAATGAAAATCTTATAGATTACCAGAAACAAACATTTTCTTCTCTGATGCACAGCTTTACTCATTAATAAGTCTCACTTATATTGAATTACTAGAATGAGCATATCTGGTGTCAGATATTCTACTGATGAGAAGTTTTAAAACCCCATATCAGACACCAAAAGGAAGTCAGACTTTTCTGCCATAAAATCCCTAAGAAATGAACACTGAACACATTCAGCTTATTTTCACTCTGGGTTTGTAGGCATGTATCGGAGGTTTATTCTGGTTATGAGCTTTTGTGGTAGGCCTCTCAAAGATGTCTATATCCTAATTCCCAGAATTTATGAATACATCATCCTATTATGGAAAGAAGAGACTCTACAGATGTGATTTAATCAAGAATCTTGGGGTGGATAGATTGTCATAGCTTATTTGGTTGGGACTGATAGGATTACAATAGTCCTTATAAGAGGGACTTGGGAAGAAGCAAAAGAGAAATCTATGGAATGATGGAAGCAGACATTGTAATGATGTGTTTTGATGACAGAGGAATGGGCCACAAACCAAAAAATACGGACAGCTACTGGAACCTGAAAATAGCAAAGGCCAGAGAATCTCACCTTCTAGTCTCTAGAGAGAACCACTTCTTCTGAAACCTTGACTTTAACCAGGTAAAGCTGATTCCAGACTTCTGATGTCCAAAACTTTAAGAGAATAAATTAGTGCTGCTATAAGCCATCACATTTTTAGTAATTTGTTACAGGAGCAATAAGAACTTAATACAGCCTCATTCTAGTAAATAGAAATAAGAATCTATTTCAAGAAAAATAAATGTATGAGGTTAAAGTAATAAACTTATCACCAGAATATCTTAAATTCAAGATTTTAAAGTGTTTTCTGCTTTGTGGCCATTTTTAAATGTTGACCTTTTTTATTTTCTAACTGTATTATATTTATTTTCTTCTAAAATTTTCTTTTGTAATTTTTATTTTAATTTTTTCATTTATTTATTTTTATTTCAGAATATTATGGGGGTACAAACATTTTGGTTATATAATTTGCTTTTGTATGGTTTGAGTCAAAGTTAGAAGTGTGCCCATCCCTCAGATAATGTGCATTGTACCTGTTATGTGTGAATTTATCCATCCCCTCCAACCTCCTCCCACCTCCTTGATTTTCACTGGATTTTATTTACATATGTGCACATAATGTTGATCAATTAGTTACAATTTAGCATTGAGTACATGTGGTGTTTGTTTTCCCATTCTTGTGGGACTTTACTTAGAAGAATGGTGTCCAGTTCCATCCAGGAATATAAAGGTTAATATAAAAGGTATCAGTTCACCATTTTTTTATGGCTGAGTAGTACTCAATGGTGTACATATACTACATTTTATTAATGCACTCATGTATTGATGGGCACTTGGGTTGTTTCCACATCTTTGCAATTGTGAATTGTGCTGCTATAGATATTTAAGTGCAAGTATCTTTTTTACAAAATGACTTTTTTTTTCCCTTTGGCTAAATATGTAGTAGTGGGATTGATTGCTGGATCAAATGGTAAGTCTACTTTTAGTTCTTTGAGGTATCTCCATTCTACTTTCCATAGAGGTTGTACTAGTTTGCAGTCCCACCAATAGTATATAAGTCATCCTTTCTCTCCACATCCATGCCAGCATGTTGTTTGGGGACTTTTTGATAGAAGCCATTCTCCCTGGAGTTAGGCAATGTCTCTTTGTGTTTTTCATTTACATTTCCCTGATTATTAGAGATGTTGGGCATTTTTTTCATATGTTTATTGGACATTAGTCTTTCTTCATTTGAAAAGTTTCTGTTCATGTCTTTTGCCTACTTTTTAATGGAGTGGTTTGATTTTTTTCTTGCTGACTTTATTGATAATTTTTGCATCTGAATTTATCAGGGATATTAGTCTGTAGTTTTCCTTTTTTGTTGTGTCGTTTCCTGACTTTGGTATCTAGGTGATATTAGCTTTGTAGAATGAGTTGAAGAGGATTCTTTCCTTCTTGATGTTATTAAATAATTTCTGCATTATAGGTACCAACTGGTCCAGGACATTTTTTTTTGTTGGAAGATTTTTATTGCTGCTTCAATTTTTATACTTAATATTGGTCTGTATAGGAGTTCTATTTCTTCCTGATTGAGCCTAGGGAGATTGTGTGTTTCCAAAAATGTGACCATTTCCTCAACATTTTGAAGTTTATATGCATAGAGATTTTTATAGTATTTGGAGCTGATATTTTGTATTTCTATAGTATCTGTTGTAACATCTCCTTTTTCATTTCTGATTGAGCTTATTATGGTCTTTTCTTTTCTGTTCCTGGTTAATCTAGGGAGAGATCTGTTGATTTTATTTATCTATCCAAAGAACCAACTTTTCGTTGTAATAATCTTCTATATAATTCTTTTGGAATCAATTTCATTTAGTTCTGCTCTGACTTTTGTTATTTCTTTTCTTCTGCTGTGTTTGGGATTGGTTTCTGCTTCCTTTTCTAGTTCCTTGAGGCAATTCATTAGATTGTTGATTTGTGATCTTTCTACCTTTTGGATGTAAGCATTTAAGGCTATGGATTTTCCTCTTAGGACTGTTTTTACAGAATCCCACAAATTTTGGTAACTTGTGTCCTCTTTGTCATTTAGTTCAAAGAATCTTTTGATTTCTATCTGAATTTCCTCCTTGACCCAATAACTATTCAGCAATAGGTTGTTTAATTTCCATAACTTTTTGTAGAGTTGAGTGTTTCTGTTAGAATGTATTTCTAATTTTATTCTGCTGTGTTCTAAGAAGACATATTGTATAATTTCTATTTTTTTTTTTTTTTTAGATTTCTTGAGGCTTGTTTGTGCCTAGGATGTGACTGATCTTACAGAATGTTATATGAGCTGATTGAAAAATATATACTCAGTAGTTTTTGAGTAGAATGTTCTGTAAATGTCTGGTATGGCCATTTATTCTAGAGTCCTGTTTAAGTCCATTGTTTCTTTGTTTATTTTCTGCTTGGAGTATTTGTCCCATTCTTTCAGTGGGGTGTTAAAGTCCCTAGCTATTATGATGCTGCTGTTGATCATTTCATTTTGATCAAGTAGGATTTGCTTTACAAATCTAAGCACACCTGTGTTACATGCATAAATATTTAGGATTGTTATATCTTCTTGTTGAACTGTTCCCTTTACCATTATGTAATGATCATTTTGTCTTTCTTTACTTTTGTTGACTTGAAGTCTATGTTATCTGGTAGACTATACCAGACAGTCTTTTCATTTCCGTTTATATAAATGTTGTTTTCCATCCCTTCACATTGAGTCTGAATGAGTCCTTGTGTGTTAGATGCATTTCCTGGAGACAGAAGATACTTGTGTTGTATTATTTTATCCATTCAGCCATCCAATGTCTCTTGAGTGAGTTCAACCCATTTACATTTATTGAAACAATTGATAAATGGGCTACATTTCTGTTCAACCTGTTTTGTAGAATTGCTTTGTTTTACCTCTTGAGTCACTGTGGTATCTGGGCTTTGATCTTCATCTTTTGTATGATTTTATACTGATGGGGTGTCTGTTGTGCTGATCCATGTATAATGAAGATCTGAGTACTTCCTGCACAGCAGGTCTAGTTACAACAAATTTCTTCAATGTTTGCTTATCCGGGAAAACCTTAATTTCTCCATCAAATGTGAAAACAGTTTTGCAGGATACAAAATTTGAGGCTGGCAGTTGTTCTGTGTAAGAAATTGGAGCTGGGGGCCCACTCCTTTCTGGCTTATAAGGTTTCTGCTGAGAAGTCTGCTGTTAACCTGATGGGTTTTCCCTTGTAGGTCAATTGTTGCTTTCGTCTTGCTACTTGTAGACTTTTCTCTTTCATTTTGACTTTGGTCAAGTTGATTACTATGTGTCTTGGAGATGTCCTACTTGTTATGAATCTTCCTGGAGTTCAGTGACCATCTTGTATCTGGATGTCTGGATCTCCAGCAGTACTAGGAAAGTTTTCTTTGTTAACTCCCTCAAGTAGATTTTCCATGATTTTAGTGCTTTCTTACTCTCCCTCTTGGATATGTATAATTCATATGTTTGTTCACTTCATATAGTCCCAAATCTCTCTAAGTGATTGCTCAGACTTTTTTTTTTCTTCTTTGCCTCTTAAATGATTGTGTTAGCTCAAGCCTTTTCTTCAAGCTCTGAGATTCTTTCTTCTCCTTGGTTTAATCTGTTGCTGAAACTTTCTACTGTGTTTTGAACATCCCTGAATTACTCTATCATTTATTTAAGTTCTATGGTATCTTTCCTAATTTTGTCTAGTTCTTAAGTGACTTTTATAGTAATTTCCTGTAATCGTTTTTGGGCTTCTTTTTGTTGGTTTTCAATTTTCTCTTCAATATCATTCATCCTATGAATGGAATTCATATTCTGAATTCCATTTTTGTCATTTTTAACAATTTCCTTGTAGTTGGAGTTCTCTGATGTAGCTCCATTGTGATCCCTTAGGGGTGTTGATCTGCTTTGATTTTTTATGTTACCAGAATTCTTTTTCTGATTTCTCTTCATCTGAGATCTCTTTTCTCAACTCAGGGCCAATAGGTTTGCAGGGCGTCTGTTCCTTGCTGGAAACTCTCCTACTTGGTTAGAGTAAGGGGAGGTCACTAAATGGCACTATTTTCCCACCCCCTACCTTGGCGAGTTGATGTGGCACAGGAGGGGAATGCACCCTAGAAGCCTGTAATGCAGCTGTTCTGGTTTGTTCTTTTCTCCTGTGATCACCTCTGCTCAAGCCTGTGCTGGAATGCTGCTTGGGTTGGGTGATGGTTTCACCAGATAGTTGTAGGATGTTTGATTTGGGAGCTTGACAAGACCCTCTTCACTGAGGCTGGTGTTGTGGGGATTGCTCTACCCAGGGTTTCCCCACAGTGGTAACAGCAGGAGCTGGATGCAGTCACTGTGGGTTCCTGCATTTACTCAGACCAGGTTGCAGTGTACTGGCGGCTTGAGACTAGAAGGTCCCTGGTAGAGCACTGGATTCTGGAGTAGTTCTTCCAACCCTGCTACAGTGGTGGAGGCTCTGGGGTGGGGTCTTGGGGACCAAGTGCAGCACTAGAGACATAGGGATGGTGTCTTGGGCCTAGCAGGGGTTCTGGAGGCACAGAGGTTGAGCCTGCAGTTCCCATGTGAGAGCCTCAGAGCAGAGACTTGGTGGGGAGTCCGAAGCAGAGCTTATGAGCAGGGCAGAGGAGCCAGAAGTAGAGCTGTGCGGATGGCAGGGCTGATCTGACCTGGAGGGCTGGGTCGGTGCCAAGCACGCTGGAGGCAGTTGAGGCCTCCAGAGCAGAGTTAAGGCTGAACAAGTGGCTGGCTGTTTCTCAGCCTCAGGGACCCCGTGGATGCCAACTCAAGTGGGTAGATGCCAGTTTCAGCAGCCCAGAGATTGAGGAGCCCCCCTCTTCCCTCCGGGACCTGCTGAAATGGTCATCCAAGGTCTCTTAGGTAGGGGTCTGCTGTGCCCCAGTCAATTCCTGTGCTTAGCTTCCTTTGCACTCTAGGGGAGAAGCTCTTGACTTGAAGTCACCAGGTACAGTTCAGGGAAGCCACAAGTCAGTCCACTCCCTCCCCAGCCTGGTACAGAACTGGCGCGGTTCACCCAAGAACTCTGGTTGGTTTTAGCTGCTGCCCAATCCTCACTGTTCCTATTGTCTAGTGCAGTGGCTCTACGGAGACTCCAGGCAAGTTCCCAAGCTGACCAAGCAGAGGTCCATGGCGGTGGTGGGAGCCCAGTCTTGCAATTCAGTTTACACTGCGCCAGCAGAGGGAGCACAGTGTCCTAGTGCTCTATTCTCCTAGTGTTCCCCCCTCGTTCTCTGATCTTGTCATATGTATAACCCCATCACCTTTTTTTTTTTTTCCACTCTGAGGGTCCTGCTTTGCTTCTCTATGATTTCACAATGCTGCTGCTTCAGGGAAGAGTGATCCATATGTAGGTAGCTACCTGCACCTTTCACTTACATCCTTGGATGCAGTGTGCTGGCAGCTGTCTCTAGTCCACCATTTTTTCCCTCTCCTAACATTTTCTTCTTAAGATAAAATCTGCTTAGTCTCAATTATCTACTGTCTTTATACTTAACACACATTTTAAGTTTTAGCACTGACCCATTCCATTAAATTCTGTATTTACAAAATTGTTCTTTAATATTCCATTGAGAATTTTTTTAAACTCTGGGAGAGCTTATTAGCATTGCTATTTTTAAGATAAGAAAGCTATTAGCATTTATTAATGTATAGGTCATTTGGTAATATCTGTTCATTTCATTGTAAATCAGAGGGACCATCTGGTAATCATGACCTCAACACAAAAGGACAACATTGCAGTGAAGTTTTCACTGGGCTTAGGAATCTTATTGTTAATTCCATCTTCAAACTTTCTTTTTCTTTGTTTAATTTTTCTATCAATATAAATAATGACCATTGCTATGCTTTCATGTGCATTTCTTGAGAGAGGAGTTTTCTGACAAATTTTTAGTGGTAGATTCTGATCTGTAATCTTCAAAGTAGGAGCATCAACCTCATTTTTGGTTTAATCATCCAGCAAGTATTTATTGAGTACCTACCTAAGCACCTTGTTTCTGTTTCATTGACTTGATCATGTTCCAAGTGCCTAGGAAGTACAGGTATCTTCAGACATGACTATAAGCTGAAAAGGCAGTCCCAGGTGTTTTTTCTAATTATCTAAACAAGGATGTATAAATACTGATTAACCAATGTCCTATTTAACTTTAAGAGGAAGGAAACTTCAAGTTCATGTGATATTTCTAGTTCATGAGTTTTTTATTAATTAGTGTCTGAATAAAACTTGTAGGAACCTCATGACTGCACATGTCAAACAATCCCATAATTAATATTCTAAAAGGGGCTTTCTTTCTCATAGTCTTAGTTGATGGATTTTTCCTGCTGGGTGGTGATGGGCCCCATCTGCATTTGATAAGTACATCTAAGTAATCTTCCCCTAGAGTTTCAGAGAGCAGATAAAATTTCAGTCACTTTTATTAACTAATGCCAGTAAAAGGAACCATTTACTGTGTTTATTTTTTGAAATGTGGAAATTCTATGCTATATATTATTAATAGATAGAAATAAATATGAATATGAAGAAATTTCATGAGGGAAGGAAAAAGGGAAATATAATTAGGAATTAATTTTAGTAAAGAAATCTTTGGCTTCAGAATTTTTAAAATATGCTTCCCAAATAGAATTAGCAGAAATTTGTTATTTTCAGTATTTTTCTGAAATTTTAACATACATCACTCTTTAGGGATTGCATACTCCACCAATATGCTATAGTTAATAGTTATGAACAAACATGAATATGATTCCACAAACTTTCTTACCTTTAAACACAGCAGAAAATTGACTTTTTTAAAATAATGCCATTGACTTTCTGGACTAAATTCAGAATTGAAGGAAGAAGAAAGAGAATGTAAACAAATTCAATATTAATTAAATTAATATTGATGATATCAATGTCTACGTTACTCGTTACTCAATGATTTTTTTAAAAAAATCATAGATTAATTTAGTATGAAGAAATGTTAAGAAATCATTTAATCCAGTTATGCTTGTGTTTATGTCCCCATTCAAGGTCTTTACCCTTACCTGTACTCTTTCCCTGGTTCTAGGTGATGTCAGAGCTGAACTTTCATGAACAAAGTGGACAGTAGAGAATCGAGGTTCAGGGAAGTTGGATTTTCACCTTGATCTTACCCCTAACTTCCTACATAAACTTGCACCAGCCATTTGTAATTTAGGTGTGCTTAATATTTACAGTAGCCATTGATTTGTTTTCCATGGAGCTGGAAATAAATTAGAATTTATGTAGATTAGTATTTTTATTTTACAGAATAAGTAACAGGAGAGGGCTCAAAAATATTAAGAAAAGTAGCGGAAACAGATCTAGAGAATTTAAGTGGCCCATCTAAGGTGACATAGGTATTTGCTGGGAGGAAGACACCACAGTTCAGGTTTTCCAATGCCCAGCTTCAGTCTCTTTCATCATTGTGTTACTGGCACAGGCCCTTGGGCTCTCTATGTAATAGGAATTAACCAGAGAAAAGACTTTATTGGGGCTTAGGTTCAAACATCAGGGAAGTAGCACAAAGGAAAAACCCTCAGGCTGCCTCCCCGAGGAGAGTTCAGGGAAAGTTTTAAAGATGCTTAGGTGGGAAGAATGTAACTTAAGCACGTACAGGTTTTCTTGTGCCTTTATACTTCTATAACATGCTTCTTCATGTGTTGTATGTCTCCGTTAGCATGTTAAATCTCTATGCCTGGGGTGATTTTTAGTATTAAAATGAGATTATAATGAGGGAAAAGTCAGATTAAGGTCAGTGTGAAGGGCTTTTTTGGCTTGACATGGTTAGATCTGTATAGATCTGGATTTATGTGGCCAGGTTCCTCATCAGCTGGTGATAGTATCTTGTTTTAGTGGTCCTGAAAAACATGGCTCAAGAGACAGACAATTTGCCTCCCACTCTCAACTTATATGGTATAGGCTGAATTCCAGGGTCTAGGAGGTCATTTGTTTTTTGTTTTTTGTTTATTTTATTGTTGTTCTCCTATAGTTAGTCTTGGTCATGTAGCTCCCTTGGTCAGAAATGAGGCCTGAGTCCTGTCTCTATACTATCTCTGTTGCAGTGTGCTTCTCACAATGAAAAGTATTATTGTGAATATGTATAAGGATATTACACAGTAAATTCCATTTTGAAATGTGCATGACCATACAACTTATTTCCTCCAAGCCACTGTTTAAGGGATGAAATTTAGTATTGTGGTCATCTTTGTTGGTGGTATAATAGCAATGAAGTTGAGAAGACAGTGGTTAATTGAATAAAGTTTCTCTTATTCTTCCTACTCAGTGACAGTTTTACCAAGAATTATAGTCAGAGCAACACTCATGTTGGATGCTTCCACTTTTCAAAACGAATGACTCTTTTTTTTTTAACCAGACAAAAAGATTCATCCTATCTAAATTACAAAAAAAAAAAAAAAGAGCTGATTCCTTGTTCTGTATTTAAAGTATAAGTACCACAGAGAAAAATAAATTGGTTACTCATTTATTTGTTTATTTACTTACTTCCTTATGTCCAGCTTCATTTCATAAAAATTTGAGGCTTATAAAAGAGGCTTTAGTTTTATTAGTTATATGTGAAGTTTTGGTTTTTTTTTGTTTTTGTTTTTTTAATTTATTTAACAAGAGTGTTTCCTGAATGAATGTCTGACCAGGAGTGAACGTAGCTAGGAAGGGCAATGGGAATCTTGAAGGGAATGGAAGGAGGAGAAGAGGACAGGAATTGTGTGGGTAGGGAAGGGCAACTGGGAGACTGGAGGCAGCTTCAGGCAACTCTTCCTGCTCAGGATTCTGCTCAAAGAGGAACTACATTCATTGTTTGCACTGCATCAATCTGCAGTAGGTTTAGAAAGAATTATTTGAACTTAAAAGGAAGATCTATATCAGGGGTCCTCAAACTTTTTAAATAGGGGGCCAGTTCACTGTCCCTCAGACCATTGGAGGGGCATTGGAGAGTGCGGCGCACATTCCACACATGCGCACTGTGGGCTGGGGACAAGTCTGCTGCTAAGCAGGACAGGCAGCAGCGGCAAAAACACCGGTCAGGCCAGATAAATGTCTTTGGCGGGCCACATGTGGCCTGCGGGTCATAGTTTGAGGATGCCTGATCTATAGGGTACATACTCAAAATGTATTTTATCTGGTACCTACTTTGCACTAGGCATTATACTGAGTTCCGGAAGTGGGGAGAAAAAAATCCACAAATAATAAGCAGACCCTGCTTTTTAATTTCTTCAATGATCATAGAGGCTAATGTGAAGGACTAATCATGTATAAAAATACATTATAATTAAAAAGTTGAAAAATGATTAATGGTATGAGAGAGAAGCTCATCTGTGAACTCTTAGCAGATGAAAGAGAGAACAATTTGGGTAGAAGTGAGCAGGAACATGCTAGAAATTGAGCTGGATTTCAAAGACTGGTGAAAATTTACATATATAAAATGGGAAGTTGTGGGAAAAGGATGCTTCAGTCAAAAGAAGTTACTACTTTAGACAGGGTAGTGAAAAAGCAATGGGCACATGAAGTGAATTGCAAGTCATTCAGTTTAACCAGAACAATGGTGCTCACATATTTTGGTTTTAGGACATCTTTCTATACTTAATTATTGAGGACCTCAACAAACTTTGGCTTTTGTGGGTTATACTTATCAATATTTGCCATATTTGAAATTACAATACACATTTAAAAATATTTATTAATTATTGAAATAACACTGATAACACATTATATTTTGACGTAAATATTTTTTGAAAAAAACTATACTTCTCAAAGCAAAACAAATATTTTTTTTCAACTCTCTTTAATATCTGAATTAATAGAAGCTGAATCAAAGGATTCTATTTGATTCTGTATTTACTCTGTTGAGATATCACATATACATATACCATATACACTCTGGAAAACTCCATCATCCACTCTCATGAGAGCTAAAAAGGCAATTAATGTCTTGGTATGCAAATAGTTTTGACTGTACGGGAGTCCCCCAGACCACACTTTGACACCTGCTGGTTTAAAGATTAGTATATAAGAAGAGGAATAATGAGATAAATTATGGAGAGTTCAGAAACATTAATATCTGTAATATTGACCCTAGAAGCATAAATATTTCACACGTTGGTAGAAACAGAACCGATCTCCCAACTTTAAAGCCACATCAGATACTCATAGCCTAGCTTATCAGACCCTGCTGATAAATATCTGGAAGGCAGAAATAATATACCCATATGTCAGATATTATTTCATCTTTTATCAAATGCCTAAGGTCTTATCAGAAGGATTAAACAATTAGTGGATGAGTCCAGAACAGCCATTGCCCACTCAAGGTTCCTTCCCCACTGCAGCTCTGACTGATCTATTTTGGAATGTTTAAAAGGGAGCACAGCTGAATTATGTAAAAAGAAAAATATGTTCAGTCCAGACCTGAAATTTGATACTTGACCCTTGGCCAAAAAGCCAAGACTGTGGTTTTCTTTGTGGGTTAATTTCAGTGGGCAAATCACATGTCAACAAAAAAGTGCCCTTCACCATCTAACTATTGAACGATTCCTCCAATCTGGAGAGCACAATCACCAAGGCATGAGCCTGAAGTAAAAATATGGGGCTTTGAGCTTGAAACCTCATGCTTTGTTTCATTCCAGAAAATAATGTGAGAAGAATTTCATCAAGTATGCCAGTAGGGGGAACTGTTATTCAACAAATAATGATAAGACTGGGCCTTTCCCGGGCAACAGGCACAGACCGAAGGTAGAGTCAAGTAGATTTTCCAAGGTGCAACTTTGTCATGGGCCAACTGAGAAAGCATCTTCCATTGCTTTTTCTTGATGATTATTGTATTTTAACTTAGGAAGTAAAATTTCCTCGTGGACAAAGAAAGAACTCGATTTTCCCATGTAATTAAAGGTAATGACTCTGAAGGCAACAGTTTCAGAATATTAAGATCTGATGAAGAGTGATAAATCCCATATAATAACAATTGGTGGTTTGACTAGCTGTGATTTCCTGTGTTTTCTTATTTCCCCAAGTCAGAAAGCTTTTCATTGATTATAGTATTCTAAGGCAGAGTTTCTGAAACTATTCACAAAGACAGTGTACATCAGAATCTCCAGAAGAGCTTATTTAAAAATGCAGATTCTAGGGTTCCACCCAACCTACTAAATTAGAATCTATTGAAGGAGGGGTGAACCCAGGAATCTGAATTTTAAGTAAGTTCTTCCAAATGGTTTTCGTGCATGATAAAGTCAAGAAGTCATTTTTTAATCATATCTTTAGGAGTATGGAATAGGAAGGTCGTAGCATGTAAGCATAAACACTGACTGGATAAGAATAGCATAAAAGTCACCTATGACAGAAGTTTGCCTCCTTAAACCTTTTTCCAATGATCCTCCACTTTCCCAGTGAGAGAGCAGGGGAAGAGAGATTAAAGAGACAGAGGCATGGAACCCCAAGAGTCAGGAACCCAAGATTTCACATTGTAATCAACTCCATAACCTAAGTACTCTCAGGAATATCAGAAATAGACAATGAGCCTGTTCCTGAGTCCATGCCATGTTGAATGCCAGACAGAAATCAGGGAGTCAGAAACAAATGAAGCCTCTTGCTTTTCAGGCATATCTCACAATGAGGAGTTGTGGAACAGATTAGAGATCCTCAAGGATACCAGTCTTGTTACAACAATGGTTGACCAACATGGCATTTCAGTTTTGTTTCTTGATTTTTATACTTTAATGTTTGGTAGTATTTTGAGGTAGATCAGTTGTGTCTCATCCTACCTACTCATTTCTGTGTTTTATTTTAGGCTAAATATAAAGAGATAAGTAAATAGAGGCTGATATTTTGCCTTCAAAATATCTGAGTTAAGATTTGCTTAGAAGAGGGGGGAAAACCACTGAAAAGCAGAGAAAAATTAGTTTGGAAGAGGTAAAATAAAAGAAGATAATGCATGTTACTAAGTAGTTCAAGCAAGAATCAAAAAAAAAAAGAGGAAAAGTGGTTTCGAGAGGGGATAGTTTGTATGTAGAAATAAACCAGACACTGTTGGTAACAGAACATATGGAGCTGAGTTTTTAATGGGTCAAAAGTTCTAAAACCATGCTAAGCATAATTGTCCTCTTAGGGCAGGGATAAATTTATGCTCCATTAATAAAACAAAGTTTCTTTTAGATTTCCTATCCTGAGTCATTCTATTGTTTTTTTTATATCTAAATTAAATACAACACTGAAAAAAGGAGGGGGCCCTCCTGTAAGAGACAAAATTTTTAACCATCTTTGATATTCTTTAAAGCATTCTTCACTTTGGTGATGTTGAGGATTATAATACAATGAATGAGAATATTTTCCCATCTTTAAATTTCAGCTAATTCAATAGGTTATGATTAGAAAACAACTGTGGTTTTAACTCATCTATGTAACAGAACAAAAAATTAATTGCATGTTTCATATAGTAAAGACAAATATTCAAGGGTATAGATCACTAAGGAAGATTTTATGAAATTAACATTGAGACTAAGAACAATAAATGTTATAATAATTATGGCAAACATTTATTGAGCCCTCACCATGGTCAAGAAATTATTCCAAGTAATTGATATGTGTTAGCTCATTTAATCCTAACCACCAGCCTCTGTTCTTATTTTCCTCAATTTACAGCTGGTATACAGAGGGGCTAAATAATTTGTGCAAAGTAACATAGTCTATATGTGGATTCATATCCAATTATCTTGATTCCAGAGTCCACACTACACTATACAGTCTCCATGTCACGAAAGTAATGGTGTAGAAATCCATAGGATTATAGGGACTCTGAAGCTCTTAATAGAGGCTTAACAAAAATTTTAGGCTGAATTCTGTGTTTGACAGAAAGTTTAGGTTCATAGACTTTCCTAGTGTTGGAAGCAACACAACTCTTTAAAAGGATACCAGAACCATGATGGATGGTTCTAAATATGATCCCTGTAGGAAATAAAGTCTCGTTAATTTAAACCTCACTGCATACATCATCATGGAGCTAGCATTTTCCTTTGCACTAAACATGAGAGAATGGAAGTGAATGAATGGCATGAGTAAAATTTCAAGGAGAAATATTTAACCTACTCATTAAGATGCATATTATGTTTTAAAATTTTAAAAGCATGCATTTGCATACAATTAATATGTCTGTTATAAATGAGTCATATCTATCCTTCATGTAAGCTAAGCAAAACCTCCTCTTAGTAATTCTGGTAGCAGATTCATAGTTTGAATTATCATGTTATAAAACCACATGTATATTAAAATGCTCCCTAAGTCCGTTTTTTTACTAATTTAGATGAACCCACTCCAATTAATATGAATAAGTGATATATTCCTGAATTGATAGCTTCAAAGCTATTTAACTCTGTTAATAACTTTGTTGGAATGCTATTATACTATTAACTATTTCATGCTTTTTCCCCCTATAGTATATAGTAAAACACATTGTGCAACGTTTATAGCAAAGCACATACAACATACAACATCATGTTGTACACATACAACATCATGTTGTGGTAATTTGATCTCTGCTAAATCATGTATAATCTATTCCTTCTAAATATGAGCTAATAAGTCTCTACTGGTCTGATTTAGTGTTCTGTATTAATGGATTTATATGCTTGCTTACTGTTCTTCATGCTTGAAGGCTTGCTACTGGCTTATAAAGTACCTTGCTACTAGATTTTGTATGACAAAATCAGGAGTGAGAATGGTTCTCATCATTAACATGATCACATTACAAATAGATAGTGAAGATGGTGAAATAATGGCTTGGGTAGGTTTATGTGTGACTCTTCCATTGTACAATGTTGGCAAGTGGTTTCCAAAGTAAAAACATTTAACACATTTCATTTTGGCAATGTATTAACCCAAAGTTTTTAAAGGAAAGACAGCTATTGCATTAGAATCTCATATACATTTTTTAAATGTTCTATGGGATATCTTTTTAGATGTGTATCTCCGTAATTCACTACTTTTCTTGATTAATTGAAGTAAGTCTATTTTGAGGCCAAATAAGCACTTTGGCACATCACTTTATGTTTTGATCCTTTTTCAGTATTAGTTGTAAGATAAGTTTCATGAGATGCACAAAACATAGATTGCTTCTGGTAAAGGCAAAATAACATCAAAACTCAGATCATTCTATAACAATTGTTTTTTGAAAAATATATATATATGATGTTTAAAAGTATTTGCAATTATTTAGGGCTTAATAAATGAGTTATATGACTTTGAGGAAAAAAATAATTCCAGAGATTAGTAATTTATCTCTTTTATGCTGTCAACAAATCTTCAAATGCAAATATTTTAGCTTTGTTTCTAGTAGTTTCATATACTTTTTGAAAATATAAATTTGATCTCTATCATGTGGTGAGATAAATGTTGGTCCTACAGTTTCTTATTTCATTTAAGGCCAAACTGACAAAGATACAAGCTAGAGCTGGGTTGGTGGTTCAGCATCAAATGTTTATTGAGCATCTACTGTGGGCACAATACTGTATTAGGCATGTTATATGTAAAGTCCATTGTTTCAAAGGCCTGTCTCAGGTTAATGTAATTGACTGTGCTGTGGATGTCAAATATATTGAGGTCATTTAAAGAATAATTTGTGCAAGTCAAGACTAAATGCTTGGATTCATCTAGAATTATAGATATAATTGCAAGAGTCATCATTATAGATATGGTATTGAATATGGTAGCCATGGATAAGATAGTGTACCAAATGAGGAAAGAATATGGCTGTGGCATAGTAAGAATATATATTTGGTCTTTGTTCCTGATTCCTGGCACAGAGCTCCTAAAACCCTTGAAAGTTTCTGAGCTATAGGAGTGTCTTTTGATATTTGTTACAATCCCCTTTTGACCACACCTGAATTTATGCTCATGTTTGGGCTGGTCACCAGAAATACCAGAAATAATTAGAGAGTTAGATTGAGCTCTATAAAAACTCTTGAGCAATGAGATTTGGAGAGCTGAGCTTCTGGGTTGGTGAACACGTAAAAGTGCTGGAATGGTGGCATGCCCTGCTCTCCCTCCCCATACTTTGTCCTATAGATCCCTTCCATTTTGTTGTTCCTGAATTATATCCTTTATAATAAACCAGTAAACATAATTGAACTGTCTTTCTGTGTTCTTTGAGTCATTCTAGAAAATCATTGAACCTGAGGAGGAGTCAGTTTATAGCAGGTCCATCAGAAGTATCAGTTGCCCAGGACCTGCAATTGGCAGCTGAAATGGGGGCAGTCCTATAGGATTGAGCCTTTTAACTTGTGGGATCTGATTTTAACTCTAGCTAGGTAGAGTCAGAATCAAACTGAAATTCTGGACACTCAGTTGGTGTTGGAAGAATTGGAGAATTGTTTGTTGGTGTTGGGAAATATCATAATGGCCAAGGGTAAAACCCTGAAGAACATATATTTAAAAAAAAAAAAATGCATCCTAGAGATCACAAGGACCATTTCTGCCCCCACATCCCAACCTTGTGGCTTCTCTTCCTCATCACAGTCCTACAGGTTGGCTTGATTCCCACTCTATGTGCTCTCCTAACCCTTACCTCTGTCATTTCCTCCAGCATGGCATGTCTCTCTTTCTCCAGACTTATACCTGCAAACCAGGCCCATGTGTCCACCTGTCTAGTGGACTGAATTCAGTACCTTCCTTTCCAAATCTGCTCCACTTACTCAACTCCCTCTTTTACTTTCCTTTAACCCACATAGTTAAGAGGTACCTTCTTCCTCTTTTTTTCCATGTCTAATCAGCTACCAAGTAAGATTAGTCAAAACCTGATATTTGACATTGTTCCAGCACCTTGAACAGTGGTGTGTAATTTCTTTAGAATAAATTGTTGAACTGGAAACTTATTACATTTCCTTTTTCTACCTCTGGATTTTTCCTTTTACCTCCTTCTCACCAGATCTTAAGCCAGGATGTTCTGAAACACTGCGGAATTAAAGTCTCCTGATCCCAATATTAGCAACTCTCCCACACCTTTCCCCACAGTGCAGCCAAATGTGCTTTTTGAAATGGAATCCCAACTATGCTTCCCCTTCAGAATGTCACAGAACAAAATCTAGATTTCATGGTGTGGCACATAAACCTTTAGGCATGAAAGAGCCTCCATAATTTTCTTCCAGCTTGCAGTTCTAACTGCACCTCTTTCCTTTACAGGCACCCTGTGATGTAGTCAAAGAATGACACATAGTTCTCCAAAGGTGCCTCTTTTTTTTTTTTTTTTTTTTTTCAGTTTGTTTCCATGTGACTTTTCTCCATGGTTTCTGCTTTGTCTTCTCTGCTTTCTTCATTTTGTTTACCTGGTAGACTCCTGTTCATGCTGTAAGGTTTAACGTTGTGTATCCTCTCCTCTGGGAAACATTCATGCAGGCCCTCAAATAGAGTGAATTTACTTTGTTGTCTTTACTATGACAATTACTGCATTATATTATAAATGATTTGTTATTTTTATCTCCCGTGCAATAAGAAATATATTGGTCTTCCTCAAATTTTGGTATTTGCAACACTTATCATAGTGCTTAGCACATAGTCAGAATTTAATGTTGTTGAATGAATAAATGAATGCTATCCAAGGCAATGGGATAAAGTTCTAATGTATGTTTGTTTGTTACTTTTAAGTAATTGCTACTATATTGAGCACTTATTTTCTATTAAGCATTATATGCACATTATTTCATTTTTTAAAAATAACCCCACAAGATATTGTGTTGTCTCTATTTTACAGATGAGGAAGTGAGACTAAAAGAAATTAAATAACATCCATGTCTTATAAATTGTAAGTTGTAGGGATCTGAGCAACATCTGCTATACTCCATAGCTGCAATTCTAAACCATATGCTCACATGTGAACTATGCATCAAGGATTATTCATAACCCATGTCTCTTATATAAAAAGTAAGTTTAAATAATGGTGACTCCTAATTCAAAACTTAGTATATTGAGATATATAGTCAGACTCTTACCCAAGATAACCACATAATTTTCTCCCTTCCTTCCTTCACATCTCTGCTCACTTGTCACCTTCCAGAGATCCCTTTCTCCCCTGATGGCCTTATATAAAATAGCAGTCCTCCACCCCTTGCCATGTCATTATCTATATCGACAAAATAAATATTTGTTCAATGAGTGAAAAGCTGGTCACCATACTGTATGCCTATAGGTATGAGATGAAGCAAGTATACCCTTCTTAAAAAAATAAAAATTACAAAAGTCCAACTTCATGGTACTTTAGACAGTAAATTGTTATAAAACTTTTTATTTTTAAGTAATTATAGAGTCACAGAAATTTGCACAAAAAATGTACAGAGATCATACAGTAGAGTAAATTTTTATTTTGTAAAGAGACTTAGAGTATGTTTTGCCTATATATAAAGATTCCCTAGGGTGCTTAAAATATAATTTTATTTATATGCATCTTTTCAAGAGAATGTTAAAATAGAACTCTAGCAGCAATTGCACTCCATGGAACTCAGTGCCTAATTCAGTAAATGTACCAACGGAATAGACTCTCCTTAGTATTCATTCAAACTGTTATAAAATTGCCACTATATTTGCAAAAATAAATTTCAGTTATTGTATTTGCAGCTGGTGGCTGGCAGTGTTCATGATTTTGCTTTCTTTAATGACTGTGATTAAATCGCCAGAAGAGATTCACACCGTGGACCCTCTGCTTTCTCCATCATGAGTATAAAGCTCTGAAATTATTATAGCAGGAGCAAATGGCAACCTCCTGATACAAAGCCCTACAGAGGTGGAGATAATGTAGAAAGATTTCTCTAAGGTATTTTTTCCACGTACTCTTCCAGCTATATAATTTACAAAATAATTCCTAAAACAAAATGTTTTGCAAGTAGCAAAATTTCTTCTGTACTTAAGTAATGTTTTATAAATATCTTCTGTGTTTTCTACCTGTTATTTTGATGGTATTCAAGAAAATAGAATTTCCTCATTGACATGATGTTCTGCTTTAATTTTTAGGAAACTAGACTGTCTCTTTGACATTGTCAAGTTAATGGAAAATATGGCCCATGCTACCTTTTGTCCTTTAAATGTCAATTGTTAAAAAAATATTTCTTTGCTACACTGACATACATTTTAAAATTTATCCAGTTGTTTTCATTCTTCTGTCTGTTCTCTCTAACAGTATATTTCAGCATGTATAAGAAAATTCATGAATCAAGAGCTCCTCCCTAATGAAGAATAATATTTATTAAGGAAATCAAATTCCAATACCTTTAATTTCAGGTGTCAGTTTGATTGATCTGATCCTGTGTTCTTTCTGTGAAATATGATATATATGAAATGAAAAACCATTTTTAGTCACTCCAAGGCACAAAAGACAGATCAAATTATTTCACACAAACACATTATATTTTATGTTATTGTCAATTCATAGTTGATATGAAAAAAGTATTTTGTCACTTTACTAAGAATTTAAAGTACAATATTTCTACCAAGGTAAAGCCTAATTAATCGTATTCTTTAATCTTAACTCACTAGATTACATTTGTGCTTTACAGTTGAATACTCAGAAATGTACACAGGAAGAGCCATTTTTTAAAATGTGAGTGGTTGCAGTGTCATTCCTTCATATATTAACAAATGTTTATTGAATCCTTATCTGTGTTAGGAGCTGAGACTATAATAGTGATACATCCTCTATCCTTAAGAAGTTTATAGTCCATTTGAAGTAACAAGTAAACCATCAATGAACCATAACTGCTAAGGCTTCATGAGCAATTTGAATACTTTTATTAGCATTATCTCAATCTGCAGACCAACGGCCTAAGTTCTCTGGATTTTTCTTTGAAGAAAAATACTATGAGAACATAGTATTTCCCCACTTTTCCAGGCACTCAAGTCACCTTGAGTGTCAGGCCCCTCACACAGAGATTCTTATGGAGGAGCGAGGGCATAGAATCTGTAAGTATAATAAATGCTCCCAGTGATATTTGGGAAGTTTAAGAAATAGAACAAAACTCATTCCACTTTTTCATTGTCCTTTCCCTTTTTAAAAATGTTTTTTGTCTACTTATAAAATATTTAGATCTACCTAGTGCAGATAGAAGCACAACTAAAATCATTGCTACTAATTAAATGCTAACATGTTATGCACTACAGAACTTAATAAATCAAATCAGTTTATACTGACATTAGATACAAAAGTGGAAAGAATAAATGTTGTCTTTAGACAGACAAAATAGAATGATGACAAAGGCACTGATGCTCTAGAAATTATTCTTCATTGCCTTCTAGATAGTGTTCAAAATGCTCAGCCCAGCACAAAAGTCTTTCCATGATCCAATCCAGTCCTGAACACTGAGCACACCATTCAACTCAACACATTGTTTTCTGTGTGTTGAAAACACGCTTTGAAATGGGCCATTCCCTCTGCTTTAAATGCTGTATTTCTTTCTCCTGATCACCCCAGAAAATTTAATCTTTCTTCTTTGGAATCCAGCTTAACTATCTCTCTTTCTGAGGATCTTTGCCAGACCTTTGCCCCAAACAGCTGAGTTGATTGCTTCTCCCATAAAATCACAGCATACTTTGTATACACCTATGTTTTGTCATTTTTCACAGAATATAACCTTACATTTTCCTGTTTGTCTTGTCTTGTAAACTGTATAGCATCTATGACAGTCCCTAGCAATTTTATCTTCCCTGGAACATAGTATGCATTTAATTTAATGTTTATTGAAATGTACACTTTGAGGTTGCAGTGAGCTATGATGACGCCACTGCACTTTAGCTCAGGCAACAGAACACAATCCTGTCTCAAAAAAAAAAAAAAAAAAGTGCTAAATTTGAAGTTTAAAAATATCATTTAGGGCCAGGCATGTGGCAGTCACAGCATTCTGGGAGGCCAATGCTGGAGGATTATTTAAGGCCAGGAGTTCAAAACTAGCCTGGCAACATAGCAAGAAGCCATCTCTGCAAAAAGTTTAAAAATTTAGCTGGGCTTGGTATTGTGTGCCTCAGGAGGCTGTAGCAGGAGGATCTCTTGATCCCAGGAATTTGAAGTTACAGTGGGCTATGACTGGACTATGGCACTCCAGCCTGGATGACAGAGGAGATCCTATCTCAAAGGTTAATAAATAAATAAATAAATAAAATATCATTGGAAATTTTTAAGAAAAATATGATAATCCGTTATAAAAGATAATCATTAGATTCTTTTTTGAGTTAAAATACAATTTTTCATAATTTAAAGTTTAGATACTATGTTAGTCTATTTGAGCTTCTATAACAAATTACCAGAGGCTGGGTAACTTATAAACAACAGAAATGTATTTCTCATGCTTCTGGAGGCTGGGAAGTCCAAGATCAAGGTGCTGACAGATTTGGTGTCAGGTGAGGGCCTATTTCCTGATTCATAAAGATGGCATCTTTTTGCTGGGTCCTCACATGGTGGAAGGGGCAAAGGAGTTCCCTCAAGGTTATTTTATAGAGGCACTAACCTTATTCCTGAGGGCTCTGCCATATTATCAAATCACCTCTCAAAGGCATCACCTCTTAATAGTACCAACTAGGGTTTAGGATTTCAACTTATGAATTTGGAAGAAACATAAACATTCAGACCATAACAGATGCAGTTAGTTATTCATTCAAATTGAAACTTTTTAATTTTTATATTCATTAGCTGTCTCTCTGTGGATAAAATCAATCACCCTCAGTGGCAGAGAGTTTTCTAGAGCTATACTGCTAATTCTACCATATCTTGCCTATTAGGGATATTCTGAGCTCACAGTAATCGTGGTAGAGAAAGTCTGATTCAGGTAGTATAACACAATTTTAAAGTAAATAAAAGCAGATAAGGAAAACAAGAACAAAGAAAAGTCAGTTATTACAAACTTGGGAGAGGAGTCACTTTTGAAAGGGGGTTTACAAACCAATTTATTAAAACATAGGGCATAGACTTCTTTAGTACTTTGAGATTATTGGTAAAGAGTGCAAAGGTTTGTATGTAGCAAGGGAAATGAGTCCAGAACAAAGTCTAAATATTGAACATACATAATGAAAATATTATGTATTTATTTTCCTAATAAGTCATCTAAGTCAAGATTTTACTTTGCTCAAGAATGCAACTTTTTCCTGAGGAACTAGAGACATTTTATATCAAATTATGTTTACTGTTTCTAAAAGTATTTAAAATGCAAAGAATTAAAAAAATATGTGAAGGATAAGTGTAAACACATACCAAAATAACCAATACAGTTTTCCCAGGTTAGGAAGTTAGAATATTATACTGATGATGTGCTTGGAGCCTTGCCATGGTTAATTTGGCAAGAGAAAAGCACCACAACTTCTTCTAACTTGAAATGTTTCCTGCAAGATCAATGGGGGGGAAGGGAAATGTTTTGTGCATTTAGAAGATTTAAAATATGTCCTTTATTTCACAGAATCAAATTACATACAGATTTTACTCATTTTCTGTAATCAAGGGTGTTTATTGCCTTGTTGCTATTATTCCAGGCATTCTGCATATATATTAATACCTAAGGATTTTTAATTGCATAATAGACACCAAATGAAGAAGCAGGGGACAGTTTTCACTTGGTTGATTCCAAGATTTGACTTGGATATAATTTACATCTATTGTAAAATCAGAAATGTGTTTCCTGGGGCTGTCAATACATGTGTGTGAATATGTAATGTGTTAATGAGGGTGAGTGATGAGTGGAAGGAGAGATTTAGAAGGGAATATACAGGCCCTGAGATCTAGTATTTATAACATTAGCTTATCTTTAAAAGGGCAATTAGCATATCTTTCTATATCAGAATCATTATTTCAACTGATAATAATGAAATGAAGTGTTTTGATGAAAATTGTGAGCACTTTTATACTGTTTAGTTTAAAGGATTTAGAAAGGAAGTTAACAAAAAAGAGAATGCTCCTGATCAGAGAAAAAATTTAAAATGCACAAATACTCGAAAGATTTATTGAGATAGTAACCACAGTTCAAAGCTCATGTTAATATTCATAGTTGTTTTTATTCATACTCCTCTAGGCCATTTCTTCTTCAATTAGTTATTTTATTTACTCACTATGATAGAAAAGTACACCCCATATTGAATTGTTTTATGGTAGGGACTTACAACCATCCATCTTTGGAAAGTTGTTTGGTTACTGTTATAGAATGGTTCTTGTCTGTTTAAAGTTTGAGAAAAAAACACTGCTACCAGGAAGTTAGCTTACAGACAGTCTGTGACTTGCATTTTAGGGTAAAGAAGTGCTAGGATAGAATTACCCTGCAGCAAATAATCCCCTGACTCTCTAACTCTTTGGAGCCCTAAACTCAAGATTTAATTGTCAAACATCCAGAGGATTCTCTTTCTGGGTCCAGGGGAAAAGTCATTCCTTTCATTTCCTCTCTGTACAACATTCTACAGCAGTTTTCTATATATATTTTCTAGTAGAATATTAGATATATAATATGTTTTCAATAGGTACTTGTTAGTCTGAGAAACATCTAGCTAACTGCTGAGATTCACACAATATTCAATGATGAAATTTCTTCTGGAATCTGAAGGTTATTCTTAGCATTTTCGGCATTAGCAGTTTATTTTCTTTTTCTATATTGATTTGGTTTCAAAAACATGAACTATATAAAATAAGTGAGATTATTCAATCTATCTCTGAATATTATTTGTAATCAGTTTCTCACCATATATCCATTCTTCCTATTTTAGGATATCATCACTGTCATTTTATATCCAAATCAGAAAACTGAAGTCTGATTTGTTGATTTAATTTGAGGGGACAAAAACAATAAACCTTTCTGCATGTCTAAAAAGGCTCCCAGAGTTTCCCACCCAGCTGTTTTGAAGAATTACTGTCAATCAATTGTGGCAACAACAGAGACCATTCCATGAACTACCAGAATGTAAATACTGGCATACTTAACTATTTCAGCAACTATGGTGCCATATGTTTATGTAAAACAAATCTAATGACATCCTTCTTCTCCTAGAAGATAGATTCTGAAGATTCTCTCTCTGTTGACTGACAGTAATTCTGGTATCTATGGCATGGCCCACAAGACCCCAGCATTCTACTCCAACTTCACTTTCTGCCTTTCCACTAATATACCTGACATTCCAAACAAACCCAATTTCCCAAATATATTGCATTTTTGCCCTAACTTCCTGTCTTTGCAAATGCTGTTGCTTTTTACCTAGAACACCTTTTACCTTTCCTTTTTCTTTAGAAAATTCTTACTTATCTTTTCACATTGAACTCAAATATTCCCTTCTCTGTCAAGTCTCTTTTCATCCCATTCAAAAGAGAGTCAATTGATCTTTCTTCTTGTGGCTTTATATAATGAATTTATTCAGTGTTTTAGATGGTTAAATATATCTTGGCTTAGTCATTTATTTGTTTGTGTCTTGTTTTGTTTTAATTAAGTTTTGAGAGACCCCTCCCTTCTCTCCTGAAACATTTTGGCTTATCAGACATTGTTTATCTCTTTTCTTGCCAAATGGATTTGGGAAACTTACTGGGAAAAATAGAGACCTAATTGTTAAATAGAAAGAGATAATTCTGAATCCTGTAAAAATAAAAGTCATGTAGATGAATATACTTAGATCTCTGAGCTTTCAGAAAGCCAAAGGGGGAAAAAAAGGAATTCTATTTGATAGCAGAATTAAACTTTATTTACTTCATTATGAAATCCTAATCTTATATGTAGTGTACAAAAGTCAGTAAGAGGCTTGACTAGAAAAATTATACTACATTTTTGGCAACTATATTTTCCTTCCAAGTTGCAAGCTTGGAAAAAATTGTTAGAATAAAACCAAAATCCTAGGGAATTCACTACCAAGATTTTAATCCATGCTAGGAAAAGATGTGAAACCCACTATTATGATCTGAGGAAAGATTAAACAAATGTACCTGTGGGTGATAATCATTATCAAGTATTGAGAAAACATGATATTCTCTATTAAATGTTAATTCTTCTCCCTAACCCAAACCCAACAGAAGGAAGCTTTAGCATCTGGTATAGGAAAGAAAACCAAAGATAACCAGGGACCCTTTACACCTAAGCTAGCTCTTCTTTGAAACAGAGGGACCCACTCTATTAAAGAGGAATCATCGTCTTCTGTCTTATCTTTGGAACAATCTCTGATCAGGATTTTCCTCTGTCTTCATTTGCTTGCTGGGCCTTCACCAGCCTTCCTGCCCCACCCATTTAATCCAACTCCGCTTCCAATGTTTTGACTTCTTAGCGTCAGCAATGACGGTTTCAATTGTCTCAATTACTGTTTGTGCTCAAAGCTTTGCTGGACTTTTTTGCTGAACTTCACGATAATAGTTGTGTTCAACCCTGTCGAGGCTTTGCCTCCAACCTATCACATGGCTCAAGGCAGAACAATTACTACCATTACTTTTTAAAAAATTATGCGTTTGTATATGCATGTGTGTATGAAGCTTCCCATTTATAAATTGACTTTAGAGATGTTTATGAATTCTATAAGCTTTATTACAGCCTTTTTTCTTTGACCAAATACAGTACTACTAGCTTGGCTTCAACTCAGACTTATTTATGAGTTACAAAAGAGAAGTATCAAATTTGTAGAATGTGTAAATAAAAATGTTTGCATCACTAGGAACATTATAAAAAATGCAGTTTAAATAAAAAAAGAAAACTAAACAATTTTTAAAAAGAAAAAATGAAGTCACTGGGTTTCAAGGCTAGGTAAAATATTATAAACTATTTTGGAAGAAATACTCTTCTCCACCCTCTGAGATTATAACTATTGAAGCACAGATGTGACTAAAATTACCCTAGGGTGATAATAATGAAATCAACATCAAGTTGATTTCATTAGGATGATCATGGTGATGATGACAATAGAAAAGTGTTATCAGATATCTATTGCAGTGGCTTATGCCTATAATCCTAGCATTTTAGGAAGCTGAGGCAAGAGGATCATTTGAAGCAGGAGTTCCAGAGCACCTTGGGCAACATAGTGAAAGCCCATAGCTATAATTTTTTTTTTTTTTAATTAGCTGTGGTGGTGCATACCTATAGTCCTAGCTACTTGGGAGGCTGAGGCAGGAGGATCACTTGAGCCCAGGAGTCTGAGGTTGCAGTGAGCTACAATTGTGCTATGGCTCTCCAGCTGGGGTGACAGAGAGAGACCCTGTCTCAAGAAGAAGGAAAAACTATTGCAAACCTAAAAGTGAAAGTTTCAGCCATCATCTTCAAAATGTAAGTAGGCAAAAGCAATGAAACTTATGAGAAAATCAAGGAGTATAGGCCATCTCAGGTGCCATAGGAGAACTTTTCTAGCTATGACAGAATTAGCTACCTATCTCATGGAACTATAATAAAGGACATGATGGTGTGGGCATTCCCATAATTACAGTTGGGACACTTCCAAGCCAACCACCACTATGTTGTGATACCCCTTCTCCTCACCCTACATAGAACCTACAAACATGAGCTTCTAAAGAATATGGATACATTTGGACTCTTAATCACCTGGGTTCAGAATTTCTGCCCTATTAGTTAAAATTACTCACTATATGAGTTACGTTTCACACAAAAAAGAAGGGAAAAAATGGATACTTGTTTTCTTCCAGATGTCTTAGAATTGATTTTTCTGATATTTTAGTATTTATTGGGAATTTAATGTCATTGGCTTTCATTTCCTTCCATTTGGGAAGCTAGTGGTGCTTAGAAAAAAATAAAGAATATAGTTTTAAATTGTCACTATTTTTTTTTTCTGCTACTTTTAAAATTAGGTTTACAGGTACAAATTTCTTTTTTGTTTTAAAAATTGGTTAATTTATTTGAAATCCCCCTTTGACTTTTCTAAGTTGTAATGGCTTGTCTTTGGAAGTAGATATTTCCTTATTGCCTCATATTTTGTCTTTAACATGTGAGAAAATATAGTATACATGCTTTGAATTTTGTTTCCTAATAACAGTCCACATTTCCACATTTTTATTATGTAACTTCATTTCTATATTAGTAATAGCTAACTATAGTCAGAAAAATGTTTTTGTACCTGTCTATGTATGTCATTTTTTTCATGTCTTTGCTTCAATCTTTCTGCCTTCCTTCTCTTCTTTTAATTCCTTCCGTCTTTTCTTCTATAAATATTAAAGAGTTGCCTGCTATGAGTCAGGAACTCTCTTAGGTGTTGAAAGTATGAATCTGGGTAAGACACACTTTTCTGGTTTTAAAGTATCTTTGTTTATTGTGATAAATTCACAGACAAGTTATTCAAGGCCTAGAGAATCACTACTAAGGGGTTGGATATTATTGTTAGTATATAACCCATTGCCTCCACACCAGACTAAATAAATGTATTCACTTTGCTTTTCACTGACTTGTCAGAAGTAAAAGCAACAGTCCAAACCACCTGTCCCTTAAATTAGGGGAGATTTATTACTTCTAATTCAAAGGACACTTGCTATAACCAGAAGACCATCTATCAGTAAAGACAGCATCCCAGATGTTTATGCTCTATATGATCAACTCAACATCTAAATTATAATAAAATCCTGGAAAGGGCACTCTAAGCAGAGGAAACAGCATGTATGAAGCCATGGAGGTGAGCACTAATAAATTATTGAGCACTTACTAAGTGCCAGGCAATGCTTTAAGCACTGAAAATATATTATCCAGTTAATCATCTTAACCTTATAAGACAGAGGCACAGAGAGGCTAAGTGACCTATCTAAGGTCATACGGCTAGTTAAGTGGCATAGTCAGACTTTGAAGTAAGAACTTGATCACTACTTGTGTTGCTCCTAACCTTGGGGGCAAGGTGAGAGGAGTGAGACAGAGAAGGAATTCAAACAGTTTCCAAATGTTTTGGCTTGAATGACATGGTATCATTAATGAAGATAGCAAGAAATTGGAGGAAGGAGTTTAGAAGGAGAATAAATTTTAGAAATGATGAGCATGTGGTCCCCATGGGATATTCTAACTGGAAGTAGCCAGTAAACAATGAGAAATAAAGGTTTGAAACTGAGAGACAATAAGCCTGGGGCTAAGGTTATGGGAGTTAGTAGCAACATATGTAAAATGATGGGGAAGATGAAGTTATAAGGTAAAGTATACAGAAAAGGAAGCTAATTCCTACATACAGAGGTGAAGCCTTGAAAAATGATATACTTTGACAGGCAGATGATGAAAGAGTATCACAGAAGGAAAATAAACACTTTGGAAAATAGGAGATGAACAAGGAGACTTACCATAGAATTGAAGACCTTCTGCTGGTCTTTTGGGCCATTCTTTCTCCCGAAGCTTTTGTGAATAATGATAATTAAGAATTACTCCATTATTTAGTTTACTATGCATACACTGTTAACCGCAAGCTATAGAGGAGCATATTAGCTTTTAAATTTATTGTCTCATAGCAGTATTAGAAGGCACAGGACTTACATTTGGTTATATCCCCCCCCACTTAAAAAGAAAAGTGTTTTCTTCCATTTTTCAGATTCCCTGGGTTTGTCGATTTTTTTCATAGAATTTTTAAATTCTTAGCCTAATTTTATGTTCCATATTTTCTGAAATTTCCTTCTGTCATCTTTCTTTTTCATCTGAAATTTTCTTGCCATTTCATTCACAGCCTCTAGCATCCTTCCTTTGTTCTTCTGGCAAAATACTATTTCTCTATGCATAAATTTCATTTTTCTCCTGCGCTTAGAGTTAGACGATGATTATGTTAATGGCCTAGGACTCAGCAAAGCATAGTGAAGATTCAGCCACTGGTTTAACTCTGATGAATCCTTCTGTACTTCTTTGAATGAGCTGTTCCACTTATTACAAAGCCGAACTGACGCAAGTTCTGGAGATGTAGTTAAAAAGAAAACAAAAATGGCATTGATAAATGACAGAGGATTTATGTGCAGCCCTCAAGTGTTTTGAAATTTTAAAAACTTACAGATAGTGATTTGATGGTGCTGACTTCATCGTGCAGCACTGAATAAAGAAGAGGATAGTTATATATCATTAAATATTTAGTAATTAGTGTTAAATATCTCAAGTTGTTCAGCTAGTTCCACAATTTATTCAGGGAAAATACTGCATACTTTCCTGTGTCCAGCCACATACATGTGTGCGCACATGCACATGCTTTTCCTTTGGTGACAATGTGTAAAGAGGTGGCAGAAACAATTTTTGTCGAAATATCTGCCAGAGGATTTAAAAGATATGGCATCAAATTAATGGAAATACAATAAAGAATGAAAGATATGGCCTTCATGGCCTTATTTTCTCACTCCATTATTTTTTATGATTAATCTATATTGCCTATGTTCCACTGATTGTGGCAGATGAACTATGAAGATAAAACAGCTTAAGATTTAGGGACCAACTTGCAAGGACTCTGAGAAAGGGGTGTGTTCACATGCTTACATGTTTTTGTGAAAGTTGCAGAAGATACTTTAATGGCAATGAGTTAAGACTGCCTTCTCTTTCCTCTTTCACTTCCCCTCTGTCACTCTTCTCCTTAGGTCAGCTAGTGGTGGAATGACCATAAGAATTTCGAAGATCTGACTAAGAGAAAGTTAATCTGGGAAGTCCATGTGCTTTTCTCCAAGATCCAGTCTCTAAAATGTTTAAACGTGTTCTGTATTGTCACTAATATCTCTCCCAATGTTTTGGGGGGTGTTTAGCTTTTTATAGATTCTAGTGTTTGTTTCTGTTGGTTGACTGGAAAACTACTAACAGGGGTCCAATTGATCTACTATCTTTCATATCAACATCTTATTTACTTACAGGATATATCCCTTTCAAGTAAAAGGAAAGGTTGTATATTTTACACAAACAACCCACTAAAGAGTTCTTTTGGTTTTCTCTATGTGAGATTGCCATAGTTTTCTTGTTCAGTTCTAATTGTTCTCATGGGTTAAAGAGTTATACTCATGTGAATGGATTCTATTGTTTTTAATTGCCGTGAACTTGAGTCTATGAGTATGATCTAACAAGGTGAGTTAAATATTTGATTGGCGGCAAATTAATTGTTCCCAATGTTGCCCCCATTTATTTGCTTATACTGACACACTATTAATTGGTTTTCTTCTAAAGCAAATAATTTACTATAGAATGATTGTATTTTAAAATCTGAATGACATAATGGCATGAGGTGAACATAGACATGTGGTGCATTGGAAAAGATTATTTTACCAGCCAGCAACTTAAAAGTATTCATATTCTCTTTTTCAAAATGGTATGATTAGGCCCAACTCTAGTGAATATAATGTATTCAGAGTGTCAAAAACTCCCCAGGAAAGCTAAACATCATCTTGGAGCAAGTAGTATAGCTTTTTGCATTCATATTTAGGGGAAAATGAGAATTTAGAGGAGAATACAAATAACAACTATAAAGTTGTCTGAGAGGAAATGAAAAGGTAAATATTATCTTAATAATTCTCATGATTTCTCCTTGGTTTTACACTTTCAATAAAGTTTCCAAAATACATACACACATATGTGGTAAATTTGGCTAGATTATTTCATTCAATTTTAGTTTTTTTATTGCTGGATGTAAAAGAAATTATTTCATTGGATCAGCTTTATTTCCATCTGCTCCTTATGGGCTGAGAAAATAGAAAACTAGCAAAATATAACAGAGGAATACATATCCTCTGGCAGTAACATATTTTTCTGTCAAAGAATCGCTTGTTTCCTGAAAGAATAAAATTTGACTAAATGTCAGAGGAATTCTTTTTTTCTTAAAACAACTTACTTTTTGTTTAACAAGAAGTGATCATTTAATTTCTTGTATTGTGAATAAGAGCACTCTTACTTCAACAAAAGCATATTTCATTTGAGTCTAGCTGGGTCTACATGACATCAACAAAATTGACGAATTCATGCAATGAGTCTAACTATATCTGGTATCACTGGACACCAAAATAACCAAAGTGTTTGCCTTAATGTTTCAATAGGTTATTTAGTTCTGCCACTTCCAAGGGAAAAAACTCTAGGTTCATTATTGCTTCTTAACAATGATGATATAATGATAATAATATTGGGTGGCATTTATTTTTAAGCTTTTCAGCAGATATCCTCAGTACTGTGGAGGGAAAATGGGGTTTTCCTCCCTTTTGAAAGCATTCTATCACACACTTGTATGCATTACATCTAATATAGCAGTCTATAATATTGCTTGATTTACAAACAGTAAGCTTATTCAGAGGAAAATTGTCAAATTAGAGTGTGTGGTGTGTTACACTGAATTTTTCAAATCACAAAATATAGGGTGGCTTATTCTTTCAAATTACTAACAGAAAAAAAAATAGGATTAATTAAATCCCTACCTCTTGGACTTATGGATGTTATAAAGGGGTCTTTTTCAGATTTCATGAAAATACAAATGGTGGAAGGACTTGGGTTTAGGGTGTGTTTCCTGTAAAGCTGCTGAATCTTAGGTGATCTGTTCCCACTCCTGACTAATCCATCTTGCGACAGATGCCAGAATTAGCAAGATGGCTGCTTGGCTTTAGGTTTGCCATCTGTTGTGAAGCTAATTGGTCTTGCTGTTTTAATCAATGAACTGAAAGAATTCTAGAATTTTCTGGGACTCACGGAACTTGTAGACAACTCATCCTGACTACGTATTTACTGATCTATACAACAGGTATTCAGTGAGTTTCCACTCTACATCTGTCCATATTTGGATACGGTGGCAAACCGAAGAATAAAGCTCCTCTTCTTATACAGCTCAGGTTTCTGTGAAAAAAAGATAAAGTAAGAAATAAATATATGATATAATTAATGTGATTAAGTGCTGTAAAAGAAAATTAAGTTATATAAATGGATGAAGAGTAGCAACAGTTGGTGCCATGGGAGTATAATCTTAGAATGGTCATGAAGATTTCTGAGGTGACATTTGAGCAAGCATCCAAAGGACATGGAGGGAGAGCCAGAATATTTGGGGTGGATAGGGATTTCAGGTAGAGGGCAGAGCAAGTGTAAAGGACCTAAAGAGACCTTGCTTGATATGTTTGAGGAATAGCAAAGGGGTCAGAGAGGCTGGAGTGGAGCAAGGGGTGGAGCAAGGGGAAGAAACATATGAATTAGATCAGACAGAAAGCCAGGGACTGGCTGGAAAAGGCCTTAAAGGGAAAGACTTTAAATTTGTATCTAATGGTGATGGAAAACCATCCATGGAGAGTTTTGAACTGAGAAATAGAAGATAAACTGTGCGTTTTCAAAAGATCCTTGACAGATGCAAGGAATGTATGTACTAGAGGTTGGACATCAGAGGCAGCAGGAAGGCCAGGCAGGGAGCACTCCTAGGGCTCAGTTAGACATGGCAGTGGTTTGAACTCGAGTGGTAGCAATGTAGCATGGCGGAAATAGGGATTAACTCAAGGATTTCACTAGATTGTATATATAGATTAACATAACAGAAGAGAGACTCATTTCAAGTAAGCTGAGAAAGGATTTGGTCTCTTCTACTTTAGTAAATGGATCTCAGAATACATACACTGTTAGGAGGCCTTCTCAAGTGCAATAGATATTTTAAATGATAGTGGACTGTCATGGAAGGGTTGAGTGAGGAAGTGTTTTGTTTTCTATTTTAAATGTGAAATTTTCCTGTATAGTAAGCATTACTCTTAGGTGCCTTAGAAGCCAGAGGTTGCCAGGAGAAGCCAGTTCTCCAGAAGAAAAAGCCCTAATTAATAGTGTTTGTCAATTCCCAGCATGTAAATACTGCTACAATGGCCAAATTCAACCAATATCACTGAATGTGGAGCTGAAAAAGATGTATAATAAAATATCATTATGTAACATTTCCCTCATAAAAATAAAATAGACACAAATATCTTCAAGAGTATGAATAATAGTAAAATGTAGTAAAATAAGTAGGAAATGATGAGTTTGAGTATATACATTTATTTTTTATGTAATTTATTTAATTATAAGTTTATATGGTTTAATTTATAATAGTGGATGTGTTTAATTTTAGGTCTCAAAATTCCTCATTTTTTTATGTCAGCATATTATTGGGGTACAAATGTTAAGGCTATGTATATTGCCCATGCCTCCACTCCCCCCTCGAAAAATTCCTCAAATTTAATGATTGGCTTTTGCAAGCCATTTAGGGCTGACTCTAGCATACCACTGCCCCTGACACTATTTGACTCTAGAGGCTCAAGAAAGAGAGTTACAAAGCTTCTAAAAGCACTAGCTGCTGCTATCAATGTAGAAAAATCAAGTCTGAGATCCTACAGACTTTCTGGGAGATTAATGAGATTCTGACCCTCCAATTTGGGAAACATAGCACATGTTTCCATTGGTATGAATTAGAAAGGATAATTTTTATTTCTTCAGAAGTGTGCTTTGTATATAAGTTACATAAATATGTTCAAGATGAACTTAAAAGTTCTAAAGTATACAATTCCTGTTCAAATGCATTTGGGCTGTATTGTATTTTGGCTGAGTTATATTATGATTTAAATTGGATTTGGCCAACTGATCTGGAAACTCAGTTGCTACTTACAAAATGTGTTTCTTTGAACAAATATTCTAGATTGCTTCTAATTTAGAGATGGATATTTGAAACAAAACCACTGGTTGACAATTTTTATTAGTTATTATTGATTACCTTTTCTATTTGTTATCATAGTTGGTGGCAATGATACCAAAGAAATGATAAACATCAATGAAAATACAAAGTGAAGACCATTATGCTCTAATTGATAAAAGCCAAGCAATCGATTGGCTGAATACATGGATATGTCATTCATGATATATCACACAACATTTATAAATATATTTTTTCCCATTTATAGGATGGGTTTCCTGAATCATTTCCCATAGATTCAAAACAGAAGACATTTTTATTTAATGTAGTATATGTTCATTTATATTATTTTACAGTGAGGAGCTTTACCCGTTTAACTGACCAGATTAATTTATTTGTGTTAGCCTCACTGTATTTCTTTCTTAGATATTTTGTATTGCTCTGACAAGTTTTGAGGACTGGGTAAGTGCTGTAAATTCCAGGAACAATAGCTAACTGGGAGCCTAAAGATAGTTGCAAGTACACCAGGTGCTAGAAATGTATTTATGTAGAAAACAAAATAAATTCTGAAATATAATAGAGATAGATGTGCTCACAGAAATGCAGGAAATAAATGGTGTCCTTCTTATGTTTATTTGCTGAAAGAGAATGAGTTTCTAAATTAACTTGATTTGTCATATAGATTGACAAGCAATTTTCTTCTAAATTTCATTTTAAGAAGTTAGTTCTTACCAAAGCCTAACAATCTTAGTTGAAAAGGAATCACTTTTTTTTTTAGTTTAAGACATAATTAACTACTGATTGAAAAATCTTCCAAATGCCAAAACCTATATAATTCATTATATTTACTTCTAAATCATTATGTATATGTATTTTAGGAGGATTATAAGCTACCTTATTTAAATTAAATAATTTGTGTAATTTGAACACCCTTTTTCCTCAGAACTATTAACCTTTAACTCAGTAATACAGAGATTTCCATATTGAGATTTCTGCTAATGAAACCAAGTGAATCCAGTTAACCATGCTCTTTCAACCTTTCGAATATGAAGATGTTTAGAGAAAACAATGCTTTGAGTTTAAGCTCGAACTCTTGGAGCTTTTGCCTTCATCTTTCTTCTAAATTGCCTGCATGCATTTCCTAGAGCTGATAAACTGTCAAGTGAATCACGAAATGTGGGCCTTGGAGTTAACTTAAAGCACTGCTGTCTTCTATACTGAGTAAAGCCACTTTTTTAAAAAAGCTCTAAATAAATGTTTCGTAAAACAACTCTGGTGAATACATGTTTATTTTGAGTTCTTCATTATCAAAATATTAAAGAGCAGTTTAGTTAAAAGAGAAAAATATCTAGGAAAAGCCAGATACAATTCAGGATGTTGTCATAGTCCATTTTCTGTTGCTATAACTGAATACTTGAGACTGGACCATTTATTAAAGAGAGAAATGTATTTCTAGAGGCTGGGAAGTCCAAAGTCAAGGGGATACATCTGGTGAGGGCCTTCTTGCTGTGAATACTCTCTGTAGAGTTCTAAAGTGGCCCCAGGTATCACATGGCTAAGGGTATACAAGAGCCATGTGGCTTTTATAACAGACACACGCTCATTATAACTAACCCATTCCCATGATATCCCATAAATCAATTAACCCATAAATGTATTATTCCAATCATGAAGGCAGAACTCAATCACCTCTTAAAGACAATACCTCTTAATACTGTTACATTGGGGATTAAGTTTCAACAGGAATTAAAAAAATGACAAACATTCAAACCATAACAGATGTTTTCTATTCATTTAAGATCTCTGTTTTGAGGTTTTGGAGATTTTGTTGCTTAAGTTAAAAAATTATTAAATAATGTTGAATGTAGTGGGAGATATCTTGATTTAAATAGTAATGCAGAGAAAAACTCTAATATGTGAAATTTATCCAGAATATTTTCTTTCTATTCCCTCCTATTTTGGACATTTGAGTTCAGAATATTTAAATATGCCATTGGATTTGTTTATATTTTACATTTTTCTTGGTTTACATGTTGATATGCCTATTATCTTTTATAAATCTGTTTTTTAATCTTAAATTTAAGCTGGTTTCCTGGACATTTTGTGAAAACTTGCATTTGTATGATGACTTATGATAAAAATGAGTTTCTTACAAATTGTGTTACTATCAATCATCCATATAAATTTTCACATCAGTTTAAGAAGTAAAAGGGCTAATAAACAGGAACATGAAGATGGATTATTTTTCCCTTGGGCCAGGCCTAATTTTTTTTCCTGTTTTAAGGATAAAAGTTTTTAAAAATTAATTATATTTTTTCCGCAATTTGGTTGGAAATTTGATTGAAAACTGAAAGTAGTGCATTTCAGTGATGATTTCAGATCCCGGTTCTTACATTTACTGACCATATAACCTTGTAAAATCACTCATCCTGCTTGAGCCTTCTTGTAAAATCACTTATCCTCCTTGAGCTTCCACTGTCTATAAAGTTAGTGAAAATCAGCAGCTATTACCTAGGAAAAGAGATTAGGAAACTCTAAAGTGCTCCACAAGTATTAGCTGTATTTTTCTTGGGTAAATCCAATTGATAAAACAGTAATTATATTGCAGAGATGAAAGAAGAAACATGAGGTACAGGGATGTGTGTCTGAGTAAAGACACATATGGGGCCTGGCACCGTGGCTTATACCTGTAATCTTAGTGCTTTGGGAGGCTTTGGCAGGAGGATCCCTTGAGGCCAGGAGTTCAAGACCAGTCTGAGCAAGGGCTGGACTCTGTCTCTACAAAGAATAGAAAAATATTAGCCAGGCGGAGTAGTGTGTGCCCGTAGTCCCAGCTACTGGGGAGGTAGAGGCAGGATTGCTTGAACCCAGGAGTTTGAGGTGGCAGTGAGCTATGATGATGCCACTGCACTCTGGCCTGGGCAAAATAACAAGACCCTGCCTCAAAAATAAATAAATAAATAATAAAATAAAAAGACACATAGAACCAGCTGGTTAGTCTTCATTCATGGATCATGGCCACCTACTGTGATACTGTCATTCACAAAGCGTGTTTTCTTTTTCCAAATGAATTAAAGATGTGAAATGGGAAATATTTATCTGTGGATGATAATATCTGAGTGGATCTCAAACTTTAGCATTATCAGAATCATCAGGCAACCTTGTTAGAATCCTAATCGCTGGGCCTAACGCCCAGAGTTTCTGGCCCAGTGTGTTAGAATGGGCTGAGAAATTACATTTGTAGAAAGTTCTCTGGTACACTCGAAGCTACCACATTTCGAGAATGACTGACCCTAGGACTATGAATAAGAAGAACGTTTTCAAAATTCCAATTAATCATTTAGCGAAAACATGGCTAGTGTTTGCTTTGCCAAAAAAGAGACTTTATTTTGGGTTAGATGACAGGATAGCGATTACTGATTGGGTCATTAAGATACCAAAGTCGCCATGTAATTTACCATTAGAAACATATAATTGAGAGTTCAAAGGAAATTTAGAGTTAATCTTTATCATTTTCCAAATGAAAAAAAAAGAGAAGTCGAAAGGAGATAAGTGAGAATTACTGAAAAATATTGCATAGTTACAAAAGTCACAGAGAAAGTTTGTAATAAAAACGGGGCTAGAATCACCTACCCAGTGCTCATTCTCCCACAATGGCCTCTAGAGTATATCTTTCTCTTAACCAAATAGGCAAAGAAATAGAGGAAACATAGCCCAGAGAAGTTTATTTTCACTTAGATATTTGTGGAGGCATGGGCTCAGAACATTGTGGGCATTTCTCAAAGTAACTTATGACGCAGTCAGTCAGTCAGTCATACTGGGTCTAAAAAATTGGATGCCTATTACATCCATGGGTTTTTCTTTCCAATTGTGCAGTTAATGAAGACTCATTAAAGTTGTCAAGAATCAATTAATTTCTCATTACTGCAGCCCAGGTTAAAAGAGACAATGAATACAGAGTCTATTTATCTTTTGATTGTTCTGGATTTCCACTTAACAGTATTTAAAATATTTGTCCCCCAAACTGGAGCCTCACCTGCCTAATTGCTTAGTTTCAGTTGTTTCTCATTAATATGTAAATCAACTCATTCACATTCTAAGGTGAAGTAAAATACATCTGCCAGGGATGTGCAAGGGTATGATGCAAAATTGCTTTGGGCAGTTTGTTGTTGCAAATACAGGGACTGCTACTCCTTTATATTCACATCTCAGAAGAAGCTGTCTTATGAGATTTCAGGCAATTGTATTTTTTTCTGTCCTACAACATTAGATTGGTTTGTTACCCTTAAACAGAATCAATCAACTGGAGTCAAGTCATTTGGTAGAGGACCAGCAGGCACAGTCTGTGTCCTTGAGCCATGATGCCAAAGAACTGAAATGTGTTTTGGTAAAGGTTTTATGTGCTGCACTTAAAACTAGTTTCTCTTATTGGAGCAAGTGGTGATTTATACCTGGCAGATGATAAAGAATGCTGATTTAAATTAGTTTTACTCCACAACTAAGAGAGGAAAGGTAGCTAGCTTTTAAACTATGTTATAGTAAATTAAAATTTAAAAGTATGTGTATACTTACATACATAGAAATCTGTAAATATAATACAAAATACATGCACATATATATAAAACACTCCTTGCACTAAGGGATGTCCAGATGCTCTCTGAGCTGACTTTAATATATAAGTGTTTGTTCCAACACTGGCCCATGTTCTTTGTAAAGTCCCTTTGATGTTCCACTTAAAGTTCTCATAAAATAGCTGATTTGAAGCATTGTCATTTATAGTTTAGCATGGTACAGAGCCTCAGGATAATGTAAGCCCCTGTGGCATATTGAATGGGTCCTCTTGGAGCTGGTGCTCACCAACTTTTGAGAGTAATATTCCGATAGCAGTAGGATCCAGGTTGATTTTTTTGTTTTAAATGAATTGTCTGACTCCTTGGTAAAGTATAACCAAAAAACACATTCTAGATTTATAATCATGGTGTTATTTTAGATATGCATAACAGCACTGTGATTGAAACATTTTACCTTCATTTAAATTTTTTAAATGGTAATTAAAGCCACTTGGATGCTGAGACATGAAATAACTTCATGTGGTTCCTAGGCAGGCATTCTGTATCTACCAGTGAAACTTTGTATTAACTGACTTAAACCACTACTGTCATTTTCAATGTGTGAATTGTTACCTTCCATGTTCAGGAAGCTGAGCTAAGCATTGAGAAATATACGATGGGTATAAAGTCATCTACAGCATCTCAGACTTCAAAGGGTTTACAGTTTAGTTGGGTGAACCCAAGACATAATTAAAAACAATTCAATACAAAATGAAAATGCAGGACTCCTCATTCAAAAACTATTATGAAATTCAAGAGAGCAACAGCAGTGTATGAAAACAAGCACAAGTCCCTGCTGAGTGTGAAGGACCACGTGTGACTGCACAAGTCACAGACACTCATGAGGCCAGCCCCAAATGCAACAAAAAATAAGCATATATTGAGCAATTCTGTGTGATGGATGTAATATGTTAGCTCTTTACTTCAAATTATCTCATTTAGTTCTTGTGGGGTGGTGGTTATTCATACAGTTTACTGAAAAGGAAAGTCAGGTTCAAAGAGGTTAAAGAGTGGGTCATATAGCCAGTGAGATTTGGCTTCAGATCAGACTCTAATCATGCCCTCATTTAGAAGATGTGAGACATACATATAAAAATGTAACTCAGTCTATGAGTTATTAAATGCTAAGTGTATAAATGGTATATTCAGTAAATGCTTTAATCAAAGAATATTTTTAGGCAAGCCAGCCCATAAAGGCTATGATGTAGCACAATCTCTGAAAAATGCAATTATGCTGGTGTAAAATTAAATCAATCATTAAATCAGTCAATTGTAGGGAGGGGAGAAATGGTTAACATTTTTGATTTGACATTGTGTGGGAAAAATCTAATTAGTAATTTAAGTTTTTAATTTGTTTTTATCACAGTTTCTGACAGCTTAGCCAATCATTTTCCTCCTAGGCTGCCCTAACACAAGATGATTTGGGATTGAAGCAAAGCTGACTAATAGCAGTGTTCTTGACTGAAGGCTTCAACCCTTGCCCCCAAGAGCTCCTTATAGTGCTATTACATTTTTTTCTTCCCCTACAGCTGAGGCCCCATTTGGTAGCATGGAGGTAAAGGTAGGAGTAACACCATTAATATCTTAAGGACAAAACTACCTCCAAAATTTTTGTTTCTTTACCGATTTGCATTGTTAGCACATAGTCACTTATACACATGAGATTATTTATTCCCCAAATAGTTTACTTGAATGCACTCGAATCATGTCAATTGTAGACTTCCACTTAGTAAGCATTCTATTACCACACTTGTCAAACATCTAACAGATAAGCACTGTATTTTATTAGAATACATAACACAACAAAACTCTTAATATTAGCTTGGAGCAATGAAGAAACTGGATCATTATTCCCCTGAATTTGGAAAATCTAAAAATAAATAAGAACACGAGAAAACATGTATTCTAAGGTAATATTTATACTGCTCCCTAAAAAAATTAAAAAAAAATAAAAAAGTTTGATAAAATTCACAGGTAAGCCTGGGTCATCTTATAGTGCTAAAAAGTAAGTGCTCAAATAACACAATGATGAGGATATAACATAGAAACCAACTGAGAGAGCTCCTAGTGACCAATGCTGGAACAATTTGAGCATCAGAAGAAAATAAACAATTGGAATATAACCAAAAGTATAAAATAAATATCTATGAGTCCTTATTGAATGATTGAGTAAATAAATAATTGGGGAAGAATAGACAAATCTTTGTGCAGAAGAATCCCAAATAATTTTTGTAAATACTCCACCTTCAAGGATGGGAACCACAATTCCATACCCCTTAAGTATGGACTACACATAGAACCTGTCTTTTAAAAAGCATGGTATGAGTGTCTTACAACAAACGACATTGAATGTGTGATTCCAACTTATTCTGGCCTCCATTATTCCTGATGAAGTCAACTGTTAAACACATCATTTTTTCCTTGTATGTAATATGTGGTAATGTGTCATTTTTCCTTTTCTGCTTTAAAAATGTATTCTCTCTCTCCCTCTCTCTCTCTTTCTCTCTCTCTCTCTCTCTCTCTCTCTCTCCCCCCACCCCCTCTTCCTCTCTTCCTCTTCCCTTTCAGTGATTACAGTGTAATTATAGCATGATTCTCTTTTCTTCCTCTTGCTTAAGGTTCATTGAAATTCTTGAATCTGTAAGTTAATATGTGCATGATTCTTATTTTTGACCAAATAGGGGACAGGCACAGGTCATTATTTCTCATAATGATTAGTCTTCTTCTGCCTCTTGTCCTTCTGAGACTCTAATTACATGTACATTAGACCAATTGATATTGTCCCAAATTTGTAAGGTTTTGTTCATTTTTTAAAATTGTATATCTTTCTGTTCTTAAGATTGGACAACTGTTGTAATATATTGTTAAGTTCATTGATTATTTTTTGCCATATTTAATCTTCTGTGGAGTGATTCTAATAATTTTTTATCCTAATTTTCAGCTTTTTGTATAGTAATAGTTTTCATTTCTGTGTTGATAATTCCTATCTGTTTATTCATTTAGACTATAATTTCCTTTAACTTTTTAAACATATTTATACCAGCTGCTTTAAATGCTTTGCTTGCTACTTCCAACATCTGGGCTCACTTGTCACTTTCTATTTGCTTTAATTTTTTTAAATATAGGTCACTACTAGTTCTTTGCATATTCCATAATTTTTGGTTGAAACTTGTCATTTTAAGTAATATATTGTAGTGGGAATATGTACTGTCATGTCATTTGGAGAATTATTAGGTGTTTTTGTTTATTCTGATAGGTAATTAATTTGATTAACGCCAAAATATATCTGTCTCTACATAGTATGCAGTAGATGATATCAGTGCTTAGTTTTCTCAGTGCCAAGCTGCTGATTTTATAGTCTGACCCCCTGAGGGTCTTTTTGGAGCCAGTATAGTTTATTTGCAGCCAAGGATATGGACGGAGTTTA
The DNA here is from genome assembly GCA_008750895.1 of Mirza zaza. NCBI lineage: Eukaryota > Metazoa > Chordata > Mammalia > Primates > Cheirogaleidae > Mirza > Mirza zaza. Next base: position 3,007 of record VSMD01116229.1, on the reverse strand, counting down.
TATGCAGATATTTTTCCTGTGATTCTTTTGATTCTATTGCTTCTCTCACAAATTTTAGTTGCTTAGCCTTTCCTGAGTTTTGTCCTCTGAGTAAAACTTCAGCTTTCTGCCTCCCACGCTGAGCACAGGTTGAGGAAAGCACACAATGAAAAGAGGTATTACCTTTCAATCTCACCTGGTGAGGTTCTTGCCTTTTACACATAGAATTCTCTCTTATCCTGCTGGCTTTTTGTGTGTGCCAGAGGCTGTCACCCTACATCTCTCACTTGTTGGCCAACCAGGGCTGTGAGCACAGTTTGTATTCAGATTTTTTGTATCATCTTTTCTGCAAATCTTTTGCCTCTGGAATTCCCTCTCGAAATTTCTAGCTGTTCTGTCATACTTAGATTCTGTACTCAGCAACCTTCAGATGATGAATCTTCAGATTCTCACCACTAGAGTTACAGAGGATTGAGGAATGTTCTCATGCAAAAACCTGCCAACTCACACTTCTTATTAATTATAGTTATAGTCTTTCAAGGGAAAATCTCCTCTGATTTCTGCTTGCATTTAGTCATTTTTCATTTCCTTCAAAGGTATTTTTAATTGACACATAATTCTACATATTTATGGGGTATGATGTGATGTTTCAATACATGTATACAGAGTGTAATGATCAAATTAGGTTAATTAGCATATCTAACACCTCAGACATCTATCATTTCTTTATGGTAAGAACATTAAAAATCCTCTCTTCTAGCTGTTTTGAAATATATGATATATTATTGTCAACTATTGTCACCCAACTGTGTAACAGAACCTCCTATCTAACTATAACTTTGTACCCGTTGACCAATAGGTTTATATCCTCTTTCCCCTCCAAGCCTCTGGTAACCATTATTCTACTTTGTACTTCTATGAGATAAACGTTTTAGATTTCATATGTGGCTGAAATCATGTGGTATTTGTGTTTCTGTGTCTAGCTTATTTCACTTAACATAATGGGAATAAGTTTTTTAAAAACTAATATTTTATTCTGGTTTTTTAAAAATTATTATCCTTAGGAAGGTTCACAGAATATTTCATTTTGCCAGTACCAAAAGCCAGAATCCTATCTGCACTATGTAAAATGTTTCAGATACTAAATATTTATATGCACTTGTATATACTTTTGGGCTTTCTTGACAATACCAGTCTAATTAAATTATTGTTGTTTTAATGTCTAGATATGCAAGTTCCTTTATTTTTTCAATTTTGACATTGAATTCATGACTATTTTTATCTTGGTATGCGGTGTGCCTTTATTCATTGTGTTTTTTTCTCTTAATAAAATTTTGTAATTATGTTCATAGTGCTACATATTTCTTGATCAGCTTATATATATATATTTGATAATGTTTGCTGCTGTTATGAATCAGAACTTTTTCATTATATTTCATATGTGGTTATTCTTGTAACATAAGAAAGATACTAATTTTGTGTGGTTTTTATAAACAGCCACCTCACTGAACTCTATTATTATAATTGATTTTCAGTTGATTCTCTTGGGCTTTCACAGTAGGCAGTGATTATCTAGAAATAATTAATGACATTTTATCTTCTCAACAGTGCTGTAATCATATCATTACCTGTCCCCTATGGGAAGGCTCTCCTTTGCTCTGTGCTACACTTGAAGCCTTACTCAATGCTTATTTACACCCCTACCCCCACCCAAAAGAAAGTATACTCTACTTTCTTGGTGTCCAGTTTTTCATAGAGAAGCCTTACTAGGAAGTTGGCATTACGTACTGCCTTTTACATGTAAAAAATTCTTATTAAACATCTCTTCTTACAGTCGTCATCTAGGCTACTAAATGTAGATTTGCAGTCTAATTCTGACATTCCTGTGTTCTCAATTTTTTCTCTTGTTCACTAGCTCTTGCTTTCTAAATTTTCTTCTCTCTCTCTCCTAAGCACTATTTCATCCACAGGCCATAGATGTTTCCTCCAGAGGTGGAAAGAAGATAGACGTTCTGATGCAGAACAAACAAATATAACATAAACAAACAATGAAAAATCTTGATCTGTTAAATTGTCTGAGAATGAATCCTGAAAGAAAAAATGTATCCCAATAAGGACAGTTATCCTTGTCTTATCAATGGGAACATCACTAATATTTTACTGTTTAGTATGATTTTGGCTCATGATTTGAGATTGAAATTCTTTGTCATGCAAAGAAAGTTTGTTTTAATTACTGATTTAAGATTTAAGAATATATATTTAATCAATCAAATGAAATTTGAGTATCTCATAATATCTTATTTAACTTATTGATGAGATTCATTATATGAATGTATTTCTTAATATTAAATAATCTAATGTTCTTAGAATATAGCCTACTTTGTAATTATGTATTATTCCTTTAATAAATTGCTGTATTTTTATTTACTAATGTTTCATTTAGGCTTTTTGCATCTGTATTTATAAATGAAATTCATTAAATTTGTCGGTTTTCCTTTTTTACTCAATCTCCAGGTTTTGTGGTATTTTTTAGCAGCTAACACAGGAATCTCTAGGAGAAAATTTACTTTTTAATTTTGTTTGTTTGTTGCTTTGGAGCAAGGAGGTGAATGTATTCATAAGTATGCTTTGAGAAAAGCCAACTGAAGAAAAAAAGTTTGCTCAAAAGAAAAGAACAACCAAGAATTCTGGTGTGTGTGTGTGTATATTTGTATGTGGTTGATATTGAGCAAGGTCAAAAATAGATTTTAAAATGTATATTACATTTTATAACCATATGTGAGTATATGTTGGTTATGTTTACCATCATTTTTTGAATCTCAATCTTTCCTAAATATTCAGGGTTTTTAAAAGGCAAAAGATTTATAAGATCTGAAGAGAAACCAGAGTATATTATATATTCAGGATTTTTAAAACTGAACTCTTAGTATTGTTTTCATGGAAAGATATGTGAATACAAAACTCTCTAAGACTTAGTTTATTTGAAATATCCTTCTGCTGAATTCACTGAATAATAACTTCTTTAGGT
>VSMD01116221.1:0-27959 GCA_008750895.1 Mirza zaza | reverse complement strand
CACAATAACTTGTTTTTAAATGTCACTTGTCGGCCGGGCGCGGTGGCTCAAGCCTGTAATCCTAGCTCTCTGGGAGGCCGAGGTGGGCGGATCGTTTGAACTCAGGAGTTCGAGACCAGCCTGAGCAAGAGCAAGACCCCATCTCTACTATAAATAGAAAGAAATTAATTGGCCAACTAATATATAGAGAAAAAATTAGCCGGGCATGGTGGCACATGCCTGTACTCCCAGCTACTTGGGAGGCTGAGGCAGCAGGATTGCTTGAGCCCAGGAGTTTGAGGTTGCTATGAGCTAGGCTGACGCCACGGCACTCACTCTAGCCTGGGCAATAAAGTGAGACTCTGTCTCAAAAAAAAAAAAAAAAATGTCACTTGCCATTTTCAAAAGTTCTCTAATAGTTGTTAGTATCACCAGATTGTTGGAAAATGGTAGTGTGAAGTTGGGATCTTTACAAGAAGAAATAAAAAATAAATACATAGAAATAAAATTTTTTTCACATATGCAAGTAATTTAACTATTTAGAAACACTGATTGGGTCAACATTGTGAAGGTCCTTGCAGGCAAGCTCCATCCAAAGACATCCATCTGTAGACCACCAGAACCTCTGTACTAGACTCACAGCCTTATCAGTAACCATGGACCCCGAGTGACAGGTCATTCCCTCTTAGATAGGATATGAGCTCTCTAGTACATTCCACATTCCCCATTCTTCTCACATCCAGCCATCTTCATTCTTCCACATTGTCTGCCTGGCCCCAGGAGATGACTGAGTTAGTTTGTGAACCTTTCTTCCAGAATTTATGACTTTGCTAGGATCTACCTGTATTCTCTCAACTTACCATCAGAGGGCAGGCATAGAAAATAAATGAGGAAAAACCATAACGTTGGTAACTACCGGCTCTTTCAGGAGAAGGAACCCAGAGATTAACCATACAAGTCATCCTACTTGTTTATCTGAATTTAGATGTATTGCGCAAACATAAGGAATGAGAGTGGGAATGTTCATACCTTGCCAGAGCTGATCAAGATCAGCATCCACAGCTGGAAGTGGGACCTCTATAGAGATTCTGCTCTAAGAATCGAAGCATGGCTCAGAACAACCAGGGACTTGGCTTATTTCACAAATTCTTATAAATAAGCGGGTGATTCAATACGCCCCTCCCAGTTATACTTTTCTGCCATACATGTCTCTTAAAGACAATCTCCCCAGGTCTGTCCTCCTTAGATAGGAAATTAAATTCCTGGGGGGAAAATGGCACATGGAGCAGAGAGGGCACAAGCCAGCCTCTCCCAGCGGGCAGAGGGCAATCACACAGTGTGCCATGTGCTGGGGGATGTTTTGCAACCAGCTCCCAAAACAAACAAACAAGCTCTGATTTATAGCATTGATAGCCTTTGATAATGTCTATGGCGTAAATACTCCATCTCTTCCCAACACAGATTTGGGAAGAGATGCACACAGTAGTGTCTCACCAGCCAGAACGAGCCCCTCCCCTTTGCCACACCACTGGCTCCCACCCCTCACCACCCCATCTCAGAGTCAAGTCTTTTACTACAGGAGCAGGCCCACCCCTAACACTTGCCGGGGGTGGGGTAAGTGTACAAACGGAGGCCCACATACTATATGCTTAAATATTTAAGTTATAAATCAAACTAACCGTTCACTAAAATATATTTTATCTTTTTGCCTTGACAAATTTACCTTCATAACTACCCGGCAAGCCACGTTTAAATGTAGAATTCTCGGCCTGAGCATGCGCACATAGAAGAAGCCATCTCTGGCCTCCCATGCCAGGCCCCCAGCGCACACAAGCGCAAGCCTTAAGCTTGCTGCCAAGCTCCATCCGCATCCTGTGCAAACAGCTGCCCCTTGCTAACCCTTAGGCCCAGGTGTGAGCGCATCGGCAGTGTAATCTGAACACAGGACGGTGGGCAGAGGGAAGAGGACACGTTCACCTAAAAGTGGACTTGAGGTTATTTGGGCAGGGAATGACAGGGCCCCAAGTACCTGAAGCATGGAGGTGGGGGATCGCCATCCCTTGGGGAGGGCTGGAGTGGGCCCTTTAAAGAACAGGACTCCAGGCAGAGCACCTCCTCTCCCCTGCCTAGGAGTGACTACTATGCAGAAGTCCCTCCTGCTGTGAGTGTCCTCAGATGATCTTCAGTGCTGAACATTCCTCTCGCATGGAGATTCCTGAAATTCCAGTCTCTCAGTCAGAGGAAGTACTGAGCATCTACAATGCTGGTCCTGAGCTGACGGTGAAGCGATAAATAGATCCTTCTGCCTCAACATTTCCAAATGTTAGTCCATTACATTTGGGCCTCCACTTGGACTTCAGAGCAGAGTTCAGCAAACCGGGACCCACAGGCCAAATCCTGCCCTCCTGTTTCTGCACAGCCCCTGGCCTTAGAATGTTGTTTTTTTGTGTGGTTTTTTTTTTTTGTTTTTTGTTTTTTTACACTTTGAAAGGATTGGGGGTAAAAAAATCAAAAGAAGTATAATATTTTTTGACATAGTAAAATTATACAAAAGTCTAATTTCAGTGTTTATAAATACAGTTTTATTAGAACACAGCCCTGTTTACCTATTGTCTATGGCTGTTTTTCACACTTCGATGGTTGTTGAATGGTGTGACAGACACTTTATGGCCCCCAAAGCCTAGAATATTTACTTTCTGACCCTTACTGAAAAAGTTTACCAACCTCTGCTTTAGAGTTAAGTTTCTCTCCCCAGAAGGTTGGTGGTCTGTAGAATAAGAAGGATGTGAGCCCTGAGAAGGAAGGGCAGGGAGTCCAGAAGTCGGGACTGGACAGACTGCAGAGTTTCGCCTTCTAGAAAAGGGGGTGATACAAAGACAGTGAGGGCATGTGGGAGGGCACGTAGGGACAGAATGAGGAAGTAGAACTGGGCATGGTACCTTCTCGCACCTTATCAGCGTGCAGGCTGGTCTTGGCCTTTGTTTTCCCCATTAATCTCATTTATAGCCTCCTCTTAATTGAAAGCTTAAATCTCCACTGCAGAAGTCACCACAATGCTTTTGCAGATGAAGAGGCATCAGAGACTCATCATTAAAACATCTAGAACCGTTCCATCTAGTAGAAAGATAATGAAAGCCAGAAAGACATAACTTCAAATTCTCTAATGGCTTCATTTTTCCAAAGTAAAAAAGAACTGGTGTTATTAATGAAATATTTTGCTTACTCCAGTAGATCTGAGATATTTTCATTTCAACATGTAATCAATAAAAAAGTTACTAATGACATATTTTAAATTCTTTTTTCATACTAAGTCTTTGAAATCTGGTGGGTTATTTTATACTCATAGCACATCTCAATTTGAAAATCTCATGATAAATTTTCATCAAAAATACTTAATCTATATTTATATTTCATAAAATTAACAGTTGAAAAAGTAAATCACACATTCAAATGATTCCAACCTTACTTTAGCATTTTCTAATAAATGAATAAAGTTTCAGTTTTAAAATGTAAATTTAAACATATTGAAAGTAAATAAAAGCTAAAATTCAGTTCCTCAGTTGTACTAGCCACATTTCAGGTGCTCAATAGCCACATGGGGTGAGTGACTATTACATTGGACAGAGCAGGTCTAGACAAAGTCATGGACACAGAAATGACAAGCATTGATCTCTTTTATTAGTTTCTATCAATGACAGGGCAATAATTAATATCTAGAGAACTCTTATTCTCTACCTTCTAAGCTCTCCAAGTCACAGGGAATCAGAATGTGTAGCATCTCTATGTTGGCTGTCTACAAAGGTGACCCTCCCCAGGGTCATCCACCTGGCAGAAGTGATTTATTTCCTATAATCCCCAAAAGACATGCAGAGAAAAGAAAGCTAAATTCTTTGGCCAACACAATTTTCAAAGGGCAAAGTTTCAAAAAAAAAAAATAAACAAAACCCAGGTTGTTATATTTCCACATTCCTCATCAAATCTAGAACTAAGTCTCATCAGCTTTCTCTTTAAAATATAAGTTTTTGTTGGAAGACTCGCACTTCCTAATTTCAAAACCCCCTACTAACCCACAGTAATCAAGACAGTGTGTTATCTGGCACAAGAATATACATATACAGTCATGTGTTGCCCAATAAGGGAGATATGTTCTGAGAAATACGTTGCTAGGCGATGCCGTCTTTGTGGGCACGTCACAGAGTGTACTTGCACAAACCTAGATGGCGTAGCTACCACACACCTAGGCTATATGGTCCAGCCTATCACTCCTAGGTTGCAGATCTATACAACATGTTGCTGCACTGAGTACCACAGGCAATTGTAACACAATGGCAAGTGTGTCTCTAAACACATCTAAACATAGAAAAGGTACAATAAAAATACAGTATTAAAAAAAACAGTACACCTATACAGGGCACTTACCATGAATGGAGCTTGCAGGACTGGAGGTTGCTCTGGGGAGTCAGTGAGATAGTGGTAAGTGAATATGCGCACCCAGGACCCATACACTACTGTGGACTTTATAAACACTGTACACTTAGGCTACACTAAATTTGTTAAAAAATTTTTTTTCTTTCTTTGAAAGGTCAAGCAAAATAAAAAAAATCAAAAAAATATTATTTCTTCAATAATAAATTAACCTTAGCTTACTGTAAATTTTTTACTTTATAATTTTTGTTTTCTTTTTTTGAGACAAGGTCTCACTCTGTCACCCAGGCTGAATGTAGTGTTGTCATCATAGCTCACTGCAACCTCAAACTCCTGGGCTCAAGCAATCCTCCTGCTTCAGCCACCCAAGTAACTGAGACTGCAGGCACAGGCCACCACACCAGTCTAATTATTTTTCTTTTGTTTTTTTTTTTTTTTGTAGAGACGTAGATCTCGCTAAGTTGCGTAGGCTGGTCTTGAACTGCTGGCCTCAAGTGATCCTCCCATCCAACCGCTGGGATTACAGCCATGAGCCACCATGCCTGGCTGATTTTTTAATTTTTTTTTTAACTTTTTGACTCTTTGATTATAACACTTAGCTTACAGCCAAACACAATGTACAGCTCTACAAAAACATTTTCTTTCTTGATATCCTTATTGTATAAGTTGTTTTCTATTTTTCTTAATTTTTTACTTTTATTTTTTTACTATTTAAACTTTTTGTTAAAATTAAGACACAAACACACACATTAGCCTAGGCCTACACAGGGTCAGGATCACCAGTATCACTGTCTTACATTCCAGATCTTGTCCCACAGGGAGGTTTTCAGCATCAATATGACAGCTCACACGCATAGAGCTATCATCTCCTAAGGTAACAATGCCTTCTTCTGGAATACCTCCTGAAGGACATGCCTGATGCTGTTTTACAGTTAACTTTTTTATATAAGCACAATAGAAGGAGTATATGCTAAAATAGCAATAAAAATATGGTATAGTAAATACACAAACCAATAACATAATTGTTTATTATCATTGTCAGGTATTATAACTGTCCATAACTGTATGTGCTATACTTTATACAACTAGCACACAGTAGGTTTGTTTACACCAGCATTGCCACAAACGCGTAATTTGTTATGCTACAAAGTTAGGATGGCTACAAGGTCACTAGGCAATAGGAATATTTCATCTCTGTTATAATCTCACTGACCACCACCATATGCTCAGTCCATCATTGACCAAAACGTAGTCATGCAGTGCATGACTGTGTACTCCACCAAGGTAAGACATTTACATTTTAATCTAAGAGTGATGAGAATTCACTAAAGAGTTTCAAATATGGAATCAGGTAAATTTGGTTTATACTTTAAAAGGATCACTCTGGTGAATGGGTGGAGCAAGAAAGAGAGAAAGGCAAGAGTGTAAGCAGAGAGACTGATTAAGTGGCTTTGGCAGTCCTCCAGGCTGGAGGTGAAGGAGCCAGGGCTGGGCTGGGGACAGTGGAGGTGCTGAGAAGTGGACGACTGAAAGCTATTTGGGAAGTAGAGAAAACAGCGCTTGCTTATAGATGTAGAGGCAAGAGACAGAGAATCAGAGATGACTCAGGTGTTTTCCTGGAGCCAGTGGTGGTGTCATTTACAAAGATGGGGAAGATAGAAGAGGAGCAAGGAGAGGCAAGCAAGACAGAATATAAAGTTCAGTTTGGAGAATGTCAAGTTGGAGACACCAAATTGTCATACCTGGTAGGCAGTTGGATCTTCAGATCTGAGGCTCGGAAGGGAGGTTGGACTTGGAGATGTCAGTCTAGGAGTTTGATGGCCAATTTTATGGGTCAACTTGCCTAGGCTAGAGTCCCCAGTTATTCAATCAAATACTAATCTAGTTGTTGCTGTGAAAATACTTTATATGTACTAATCAGTTGCATTTAAGAGAGGGAGATTATCCTAGGTAATGTGGGTGGGACCGATTCAATCAATTGCAAGGCCTTAAGACTAGATCTAAGGAAAAAGAAATTTTGCCTATGAACAGCGGTTTCACCCCATGCCTGAGAGTTGCTCTTCCTAACAAGGAAGTTGCCTAGCAAGCCCTAAAAATCATGCAAGAAATTCTTTGCAATAAATGTCTTAATATATACTCCTGCTTGGTTAAACCCTGACTGATACAGAAGTCATCAGCAAATGCATGATATAGATGATATCTTATGCCATGGGACTATGTAAGATCTCCCAGGAAAAGGGCCAATTACAGAACCCAAAGCACATCAATATTTAGAGGTCAGTTAAAAGAGGAAAAGAGAAAAAAGCTGAGAAGAATAACCAACAGAGTAGGAGGAAAACCTTCTGAGTGTTTATTAAGTATGGCAATACAGAGATCATTGGCAAACTTAGCAGGCGTGGCCATTTCTGCAGGATAGCAAGACCAGAAGCCATATGCTTCAAGGTTCTTACCTGAATCTTCACAGTAGCCTTAAAGCTAAGGATCATTAACCTCCCATATTACTCAATACTTACTGTGCATGGTGTTGAAGACTGAAGCTCTGGAGCTTGAGTGCCTGGGTTCGAACCCTGGCCCCTCTGCTTACTGACTATGTTACCTGGTACCTTATTTAAGCAGTCTGTGCTTCGGTTTTCTCATCTATAAAATGAAGGATAACGATATCTCCTTCACAGCATTACTTAGAGAATTGAATGACTTAACATAAGTAAAGCCCTTAGAGAGCTCCCTACATATTAACTACTTTATCACTCCCCTTGTATATAGATGAAGGAACTTTCTGTAGATCCCAAAACTAATAGCAAGGGAGGAAGGACGTCAGCCCTGCTCTCTGGACTTCACACCCTGAGTCAGAATTTGAAGAGTGACTTCCACTTAGGGTTCTGCAGCTCAGATTCAGAGTCCTTCAAGTGCAAGAGGCTTTTTCCAGAAGACAGTAAGCCAAGCAAGCAACAGGACCAGTAACAAGTCATGCCAATCTGGTAACACTTGGTCCTCACATGCCCAGAGATGAGCTCATCATTTATAGATAACATGTATACTCCTTAACCACACAAGATGAGCATCACATCGAGTAGACAAGAACTACACACCTATGTATAGTAACTGAGGTTGTTCAATCTCATGTTTTTAAACACGGGTATCATCTTCCCAACATATTCACTCTTGTTTTCTAAGTTTCCACTATCAGACTAAATAACAGAGAGAGACTCTCTAAAAGAAAAGATATTTACTTGGGAATAAAGCATTGCAACGGGAATATCAATGCCATTGTAAACTATGTGCATATTCGAGGAGGTAAAGGAAGACAAAAGTTTTAAAGGAAAAAATGGGGAGGATTAAATAATTGCTTTGAAATAATTATTCTGGCTACACAAATTACCAGGTGACGCCACTCTGAGGTTCGACAGGTGGGGTAGATGTCCTTGTGGAAGTATTTTTGTATAAGATTGTGATGGGCTTTGTGCAAAGTTGTGGTTTTTGCAGTCTTTTGTGATAGTTTTTGTTATCAGGCATACAAGCATGAGAACCTTCCTTTCATGGCCTTCCCCACCTCCATTTGTCTGGGTTTTCTCAGCATTAGTGACTCTGTTTTGATACTGACTACTTTCACCTCACATTTCTGTTCAACCTGGAGATTACTTACTCAAGGTTATTCGTGCTTTATGAATATTCTAATTATTTTCAGGAGACTAAAAAATAAATTACAGCAGGCAAATGTAATTATTATCAATAAAATCTTCAGGAAAGCAATAGGATGTTCTATATCCAGAATTAAAATAATGTTCATACCTTTTTACTTACCAAATTCCATTTCTGAGAATTTACTCTGAGAAAATAATCCAAGAGAAGGAAAGAAAGTAATAAGCATGAAGATGTTGTATTATTCAGTCAGATCTTCATATCTCTGTAGCAATTTGAAAATTATTCTCTAATGTGAAATTTTTTAAAATCCAAAATCATGACTGCATTCTTATCACACAATAGGAAATACACAAAAATTACGTATGCAGATTGTAAGGAAATAACAAAGAAGATTGTTTTGGTCCATTTTTTCTCAATATTAGCTTTATGACCTTGGGTAAGAACTTCAGCTCTCTAAGATTCAGTTTCCTCAGCTATAATATGGACATAATAATAATCAATATCAATCAAGCATTTACTACATGCCAGGCACAGGCATTATCTCATTTAATCCCTCAGCAACCCTGTAAACGATTCTTATATCCATTTTCCAAATATGGAAGTCGAAGCTCAGCGATACGAAGTGACTTATCCAAGATCACATAGTAAAGAGGAGAGATGGGATTGTTTTTCCTGTTAAAAGCAATTCCCATAAGCGATGAGATTTGGTTCCTTCCCAGATGATCTCCAGGCTAGAGTTCGTGCCAGGCTCTAGTTTAAGGTAATTGTGAAAATTAAAGTTAATATGTAAAAATCTCTTAGCATAATGTAACTGCTAGATACATATATCTATTTGCCTTGTGGATACCTAGATAATGAGAAACACTCAGAGTCAGGAGAGAGGACATCAGAAGGTGCCCAGCTACAGAGGCTGCCCAAAAAGGTTGAGACCCAGAGAAAAGTAATGATGATAATTAATTTATATTAAGTGCTGACTTTGTACCAGACACTGTTCTAATTGTTAACTCATTTAATCCTTGTAACAACCCTATTAAGTAGGCAGTATTATTATTCCCATGTCATAAGTAAGGAAACTAACACACAAAGATATTAAGAAACTTGCATAAAGTTACAAAGCTAGGAAGTAGAGAAAAACTCCAGGCAATCCTGGTTTTGGAGCCCAGGTGCTTTAGCACCTTGCTATAGCTGACTCTGAAAGATTGTACCAACTTTTTGCCCCACAGTGTGGTCATCTCATAACTACTTCAGGATTGTAAGTGAATATTTTCCCAATTTCTTTGGAAGTTCAATTAATGTTGCCATGGTGTTTATATGATTTTTTTTTTTTTTTTTGAGACAGAGTCTCACTTTGTTTCCCAGGCTAGAGTGAGTGCCATGGCATCAGCCTAGCTCACAGCAACCTCAAACTCCTGGGCTCAAGCAATCCTCCTGCCTCAGCCTCCCGAGTAGCTGGGACTACAGGCATGCGCCACCATGCCCGGCTAATTTTTTTCTATATATATATTAGTTGGCCAATTAATTTATTTCCATTTTTATAGTAGAGATGGGGTCTCACTCAGGCTGGTTTTGAACTCATGATTTCTTTTAAGGATAACTTTTTTTAATGGGAAAAGGACTCAGATATTTCTCCAAAGAAGATATAAAAATGGCCAATAAGCACATGAAAAGATGCCCAATGTTATTAATACTAATCATTAGGGAAATGCAAACCAAAACCACCATGAGCATGAGATACCACCTCACATACTTTAGGATATCTAATATTTTTTAAATGAAAACCAAAAATGCCAAGTATTGGCGAGAATGTACAAAAATTGGAATGCTGTGTGTTGCTGGTAGGAATATAAAATGGTGCAGCCACTATGAAAAATAGTATGGTGCTTCCTCAAAAAATCAAACATAGAATTACCGTATTGTTCAGCAATTCCACTGTTGGATATATACCCAGAAAATTGAAGGCAGGCACTTGAATAGACACTTGTACACTATATTCATAGCAGCATTATTCACAATAGCCAAAAAATTATTCAACCCAAATATGGGCTGCATTCTATCCTCCTAAAATCATGTTGAAGTTCCAGTACTGAGTTATTCAGAATGTGACTGTATTTGGAGATAAAAGAGATAATTACAGTTAAATGAGGTTATTAGGGTAGACCCTAATTTAATATTAACAGGACTGGTGTTCTTATAAGAGGAAATTGGGACACACACACAGAGGAAAGACCATGTGAAGACACAAGGAAAAGATGGCTATCTGCAAGCCAGGGAGAAAGGCCTAGAAGAAATGAATCTTCTCAACACCTTGATCTCAGACTTCCAGCCTCCAGAACTGTGAGAAAATACATTTCTGTTGTTTCAGTCACCCAGTGTGTGGTACTTTGTCATGGCAGCCCTAGCAAACTAACACACAACCCAGTGTCTATTGAGAGATAAATGGATAAATAAAACATAGTATATGCAGACAATGGAACATTATTCAGCCTTGTAAAGGAAATTCGGATCCCTGCTACAACATGGATGAACCATAAAGACATTACGCTAAGTGAAATAAGCCAGTTGCAAAAGGACAAATATTTTATAATTCTACTTATATGGGATACCTAGATAGTCAAATTCATGGAAACAGAAAGTAGAACGGTGGTTGCCAGGGGCTGGAGCAAGGGGAGATATGGGGAGTTATCATCTAACGGGTACGGAGTTTCAGTTTGGGATGATGAAAAAGTTCTGGAAAAGGATGGTGGTGACAGTTTCACAACAAGGTGTCAATGTACTTATTGGCACTGAACTGTATGCTTTAAAAAAAATGATAAATTTTGTGTGTATTTTACCATATTTTTTTTAAAAATTTTAAATAAAAAAATTAGAATTCATAATAACAACATAAAGTAAAAGCCATTTTAGTACAATTTGGAAAATAGAAACCACTCTAGATATTTTAAACAAATGTAAATAAATACTAGGAAATGGTTATAAAGGTGTCAGAAGGAGGAAAGGAAAGTCTCCAAAAGATTAGCAATTGCAGGAGGTCACTACTAACCCTGGGACTGAAGAAGTAAGAGGGAAAATTGCGTCACCCAGAGCAAGAAGATTGTGCTTCTGAGGCTGCCATATCCAGGAGTCTGCACCTGTTGGTCACAGCGTCTGACCCCACTCTTCCCAGAGGCACTACCAAAAGCTGGAAGGAAAATGGCTTCTTCTTTACTCACCTTCCAGTCCCCAACCAGGACCTCTTGTTGGAAAAGCCAGGAACAGAAGCAAGCTGAAAGGGGATTCTGGGAAATGTAGTTTGCAAGCTTCCAGCCTAGGGGGTATATTAATAGAAGGACAAGCTAATTGATGACAGACATCATCCAACTCACAGGCCTTTAAATAAGTGGTGAGAAGAAAGGGAGCAACAATGTGGAGGGGGGGAATAAAGTTTTGAAACTCACGGGATTACTATAAACATTTACTACCTTCTATCAACCCTACCTCCAGTCTTTCCTTGAAATGCCCATTGCTAATCCATGGGATTGTCGTGCGGCTGTCAATCAGGGAGGATATTTCCGCCTACTCCACAAGGAGGACATGTCACTCTCTAGCTCCTACCCCCTAGAGCGGTGATTGGGTCAGGGACAGGCACGTGATCCAAACAGGACTATTCATAGCCATTGTCAGGAAATGCTGGGGATGAAAAGGATCCCTCAGTTTAAGAGATCCTGACCCATAAGGATCCTGTAAACCTGAAGCTGCTAGAATCATCTTCCTATTCTGGAGCCTGCTTAGGGATATAATGTCAGCTTTTTTTAGCCACTGTGTCTACTATTGGTTAGTGTTGGACCTAGGATGAGTTAAAAACCCTAAAACAGCATACTCTGCTGCTCTCTAAAATTTTATTTTTAGGCCGGGCGTGGTGGCTCCGCCCGTAATCCTAACACTCTGGGAGGCTGAGGCGTGTGGATTGTTTGAGCTCAGGAGTTCCAGACCAGCTTGAGTAAGAGGGAGACCCTGTCTCTACCAAAAATAGAAAAAATTAGCTGGGCATGGTAGCACATCCCTGTAGTCCCAGCTACTTGGGAGGCTGAGGCAGGAGGATCGTTTGAGCCCAGGAGTTGGAAGTTGCTGTGAGCTAGGGTGACGCCACAGCACTCTGGCCTGGGCAACAGAGTGAGAATCTGGCTAAACAAAAAAAAAATTATTTTTAAAGCTTTCTCATAGGAAATGCTGTTGATCCAGGTCTCCTCACCCTAACCCTATGGGGTGGAATTTGTGGGGTTTTTTATTATTGTTGTTTTAGACCCTAAATGCAGATTCAACTAGTTCAGTGATTTCCTTATATAACATTCTAGAGTTTCACTCAAGAGCTGCCCTCACAGTATGGGTCCCTGCACTGTGGTCCTGTAATTATGTGCTTTGGGAATGTCTGTAAATAATTATCTTGGATAAGGTCCAACCAACTTTCTACTGAGTCCTGTTTTGTACAAAAAGCTGTCTCTGACCTGCCAGTATCTTTGTTTGCTTAGTGATAACAGGGGTCACCAAAGCCAGGAAAAAACCTAGAAACCACAGCCTCTAACCCTAGAGGTTAAATCAAAAGGAAAATACCTTGTATACAACGAAGTGCTTTTGGAGTTATTGATATGGTATTTATATAACTGGAACTCCTTCTATTGCAGGTAACAAAAACCCAGATCAAACCAGTTTGAGCACAAAGGGGAATTTGCTGTCTTCTGTAAATGAATATATTAGAGAAATGCTCAGGCATGATTGGATCCTGGTGGGCAACTGCCCTTAGCAAGAATGTCTCTCTGTCTCCATCTCTTAGAAGCCCCTGTCCTCTTTTTTCTTGAGGTCACCATGTCACAATACTGTTCAAGCATCTCAGGCAAACACAGCACCTGTAAGTGGTCAGAGCACGCCTAGAGAGTGGTGTGCCATTCAGGAAGTCATTCTTTAAGCAAGAGGTGAACAAGTGCAGGGAACATAGGTGATCGCCTATCAAAGATGGGGCTGTGGGAGCCTTCTGCCCCAGCAGGAAGGAGAATAGCATCACTGACATTGTTTATAATCACTTGCACTGATGGTAATAAAAAGCAGACTGACTTTTACTTTTATTGTTTTTTATCTGCAGATGAGGCTCCCTTACTTTTTTGCACCCAGCCCAACAACTCCAGCCATTCTGCTTTGGTTACACCCCTACATCTGGGAGCCCCCCCACCCACCCTTAGTACACTTCCAGAAAGAGCTTACCACCAACCACCTCCTGGCTAGTGGCTTCCCAAGCCCTCTTTCATCCTTAGTGGGATCATCCAGCTGCCTGAGGAAACATTTCCACTTAAATGTCCCACGGTGTCTGATACTGAACCCCCCCCCAGCTTCTCCACCTGTGATTTGGATCTCAGAAGATGCATCTGTGTAACAAGCAGTTAAGAGACCTATCAGGAATGGGTAGACGTGTCCTAATCTTGAAGGCCAATTAGCCAGGCTCCCTCAAACTGCTTCTGGGGGCCTCTCAGAGACAAGGCTCTGTGCTGCACACTCCAGGGGTGCTGACTGAATGTGACTGAACATTGATGCCAAGTTATTATATTTATTCACAAATCTTCTTCATAAGTTTCCAAGACACAGAGAGCCTAAGCTTTCCCCAGCCACCTCTCTGACGAGAAAGGAACGAAGCGAAAGTCTTGTTCCTGGCTTCCCACCCTTTGTTCCCACCTGGGCTCCTGCTTTCCTGCCAGTATGTGACACCCAGTCTTACAGAAGTAGTTAAAGAGTGCCTCAGAGTTCTCCAAGTGGCCTCAGGGTACATCTGGGAGCACCTGAGGCCCATTTGGGGCAGTCAAGCCAGGGTTTGGGGTAGGGAGCAGCACAGAGTTTGGTCCTATCTAAAATCTATCTCCATCCTGACCCCTCATACCAGAATTTCCGCAGAATTATTGGGATTCCTTTCCACAATACCCCAGCCTCCAACCCCCAACTCTGACAAGGCGAGTCCATGCATGACTTTAATTAAAATATTTGCCAAATGTCCAACAGTTTCTTTCACATTTATACACTCCCCCATTCTCTCCAAACACACTCTGGGAGTTGGAAATTATTTTCCCCACTTTAGAAAAGAGGAAAATAAAACACAAGGAAATTAATAAGACTTGGCTAAGATCCCACAGCTGGTGACTGGGGAAGCCAGGACTCAAACCTGGATCTGTGTGCTCCACGATCTCGTGCCATCCTCATGGGCAAGGAGAGGTCACCACCCTGCACAGGGCTATTTTACTCACAAGGCCTGCCCCACTGGCCTTGGAGAGCCAACTCTTTATGTAACGGAGTTGAGTTGTTATACATTGTCTGGTATGAATTCATTTATCAGACTGTCTCCTGAGATTATAGCACTACAGATGTGGGCATCTTGCTGTGAAGAAAAGGCAGGACCAGGCAGCCAGGCCCTGTGTGGACAGGAAGGCTTACAAGGAGCGTCCTGATGGGGATTCCTAGAGCAGTAGAAGGTACACGGACCAGTGAGAGGACTGTGTGTTTGTCTTTTGACTACGTCTAGAATCTCTACCACAAAGAGAGTAAAATTTCAGTGTAGGCACGACTCCCCACCTCCCTCTGTCTGCGTTTACCCACCTTCAATTTCAAGACCAACTTTGCTCAGCAGAGGAACAAACATGAGAATAGGTTTGAGATCATATATGAGGTTCTCACACGTGTGTTCTTCCCTAAATCTGCTGACATGATTCTGTCATGATCTTAAGAGAAATGTCATCTCTAGCCCTGTTTTTGCCATTCACACATTCATTCAAGCAACATTCCCTGAGCACTCCATACTGGCTTCACAGTCTGCACCCCCCAGGCCATCACTGACTTCCCCACTCCCACTCCATTTCCCTAGCAAATGGCCAGCCCTAGTCTCTTCTTAAAACACCAGCAAGCTCCCAGGTCAACTTGATCTTCCACTAAAGATCTTAACCTAGGACCCACTGACTCTTCAAGCAATCAGTGGAACCCTTGTGTGTTTTTATTTATGACTGAGAATTTTTCTGGTAAAAACTCCCTTCCTTGGCTTCATCAATTACTCACAAAATGACCTCCTGTTCAGGTCATTACCAGAGCTGTGCTGCAATGTTGTTCTTCACAGGAGCTTCCAACAATACACAATGTGCTACAGCATGGAAAATCCTTCAAGTTTGCAATGGCAGGGACTATAAAAAGAATGGGTGTGCAAATGAGTCAACCCTGTAGTTTGACTTTATAATAAGTTCATTTTTTAAATGAGGACTAATTTTGTTTACATTTGGTAGCTAGAGCTGTCAACAAAGACATTTATACATATTACAAAATCCCTAAAATAGCACTTGTAGCCAGCCACTAGATTCCATAAAGCTGATGCCTTAATGGAATCATTCTTCCCTTATTGCAAAAATAGTCTCCACATTGATAAACATGTTTTCAACTGTGGCAAAGAAACGTAGGTTTGGGGTTTTGTTTGTTTTTTAAATAGTAACACTGCTGTCTTGCAGAAAGAACTGTTTGCCTAATATTTTCAGATTAATATTAGATTGGTATATTTAAAAGGTGAGATCCTGTTTTCCTCTGCAAAAGTAAGATTAATTCACACTGTTTTAAAGAAATGAATTCAATCCGCTGTGATAGCTTTCCTGCTATTTGCTAGCTGCACTGAGGGTTTTAGCAGTTAATTTAGAATTCCAATAAAATCACGGCAAGTAACAGAACACTTAACACTTTATATGCAGAGAAATTTGTGACATTATCTGTACTTAAATACTTTGTCCCTTTCTCTCCCCTTTTCTTTCTTTTTTTTTTTTTTTTTTTTTTTTTGAGACAGAGTCTCACTTTATTGCCCAGGCTAGAGTGAGTGCCGTGGCGTCAGCCTAGCTCACAGCAACCTCAAACTCCTGGGCTCAAGCAATCCTGCTGCCTCAGCCTCCCAAGCAACTGGGACTACAGGCATGCGCCACCATGCCCGGCTAATTATTTTTTCTATATATATTAGTTGGCCAATTAATTTCTTTCCATTTATAGTAGAGATGGGGTCTCGCTCTTGCTCAGGCTGGTCTCGAACTCCTGAGCTCAAATGATCCGCCCACCTCGGCCTCCCAGAGAGCTAGGATTACAGGCGTGAGCCACCGCGCCCCTCCCCTTTTCTTTCTTCCCTAATAGTTTCCTGAGCTCAGAACAAGGGATCTACTTACAGCCAGCTTCCCAAGAATGCTTGGTGTCCTGACCAACTGTCAAGCAGTCATTGAGTGACTACTGGATACTTTGGCTTGTAATGGGCTTGATTAGAGGCCCTTCAGGAAAAGAGAGTATTTATCTCCAAGGAATTGAAAATCTAATTGTGAAGACAAGAGTAGCACGTCTGGAATTAATAGAAAACAATGTAAGATAATAGATAATTAAGTACTAAATGATGAAGTGTTGGCTCAAAGTGCTATTCAAGTTTAGGGAACAGAGGTAGTTTGATTTGGGGGATAGGGATTTGAAATAGAGGTAAAAATTAAGTTGGATCTTGAAAGAAAATGGTATTGATAATACTAAAACCAGTACCATTAGTAGAAAAAAATGAAGTAAATAAAGTATCCATTTTCACAGCTACTATGTGCCAGTAAGTGATGTTTGCATGAATTATCTCATTTAATCTTCAGAACATCCCATTTCACAGATAGAAAAAACAAGCTCAGAGAGATTAAGGACCTTGGCCAATGCTGGAATCAGGTTTGTCTGCAACATAAGTACATCATATTCTTTCCACCATCTCCCCAAGATGTGGACAACAGCATTCTTTCTCTTCTCTTAATGAAAATTGTCTTTTAATATTTTGAAATTGTAAAACTAAATTAACAAAATTCAAGAAGAGCCATCTCCTGGCTGCACTTAGACTTTCAAAAGGTAGCTGAGTTTGCTAACTAAGTTAGGGAAGATCTGGTCATTCTTTGGTTCAGAGTGTATCCTAAATCCCCTAAAGAGTGGAGTGAGAAGTATGGGACTTCTATAAACTAGAAACAAAAAATGGGTGGCCAAAATGACAGTCCTCACTCTCAAAGTAGGTGAAGGCAAGGAAATATCTACCTTTCTAAGAAACCTGACCCAATGCTAAGGAACTCCAGGTAAAGAAAAGGGGTCCCAATGAAGCCACACACATGCCTAGGAAACTATGTCTACACCCTGTTACACTGAGGATCACAAGTGATACAATCCAGTTGAACCATGGGCTATGTGGTACCCAACTTCCAAGATGGCCCCAGTGATGCCCACCTTCTGGATGACACTTTTGTGTAGTCACCTCCCCCACTGCACCAAGGTTGGTCTGTGTGATCAATAGCATGTAATGGAAGTGATGGGTTGTCACTTCTGATGTGATATTAGATTATAAAAGACATATCTCAGGCTTCCTTTCCTCCCTCTCTCTCCCACCTTATCTCTCACGGTGGCAGAAGCCAGCTACCATGTTATGAGCAACCCTGTGGAAAGGCCACATGGTAAGAAACTGAAGCTTGCCAACGACCGCATATGGGAGCTTGGACGGAGGTTCTCCAATCTGAGTCGAACCATAAGACCACTGACCCAGGCAACATCTCAAATGCAACCTCCTGATCTCTCTGATCCTGAGCCACAATCACCCAACTAAGTGTTCTTGGATTCCTGACCTTGAAAATTGCAGGAGATAAGAAATGTTTGAATATTAAACTGTTAAATTTTTATTAGATCTTATTGAGCTAATACAGGGTAGGATGGGCCTTAACAATCAGACAGGAGAGCTGCTCTTGGCAAATATTGCTCAATGGAGGAAAATGAGGAAAATGAGCAGTGTGATTCTCCTGCCTCCAGGTCCCAAAGCTCGCTCTCCTGTCTCAGGCTTCCACACAGGCTGTTCATTCTGCCTGTGGGATCTTCTTCTCCTTGTCTGCCCATCCGCCTTTCATGCCTGGGCTCAGACCTCACCTCCTACAGTAATCTCCCCTGATCTCAGCTGGGTGGTTCTACTGCCTTCTAGATCCCACTGCCCTCCCCACGCCGGGCTGCCTTTCCTCACAGCCACAGTTTGTTAGGCCTATTTACTTGTCTGTCTACTCCACAGAACTGAGCAACATGAGGCAGGGCTGATCCCAGCATCTAGCCAAGTACTTGGCAGGTAATAGGCACCCAGAAAGACGTGGACAGACTTCCAGGTGCTCAGGCCCATACAAAGCTCTTAAAGAAGAAAAGCAACTGCCAACCAAATGGTGACTGGCTTGAAACGTAAGAAGAAAAAAGGGACTTCCCCTCAGAAAATCCAGGGACCAACACAGGGATCAAAGCAAATGGGCCACCTGCCTTGGGGCAAAAACACAATTCAGAGTAGGCAGAGAAGAGTGACTTGGAGCCCATGGCCGGCCCAAGACCAGGAAGCCAGCTCTGCTGAGAATGCAGTATTCACCCAGGCCAGGATGTTATGCCAACCCAATTGACCTTGACCTAGAAGCCAGACTATATTTATTTAGGATCCAGACAGAGTTGTCATGAGGGAAAGGAGCCCGGGGCCAGGTGTGGTCAGACAGTCTAATCTGGGACTAGGCTTTGGTTACTCAGAAACTAGGTTTCTAGAAGACACACAGGTGTGAGGCATTGGAGGAGGGGGTCGGCACACAGGAAGAGTTTTCCATTTGTTTCCTTTTTAAGATTTCATTTGGGAAAACAGTTCAAACTCAGAGGAAAGGGATTTTTCCTATATCTTGATCAAGACACAGGGAGAGGGAAAGAGGGAATCAAGTTAGATTCCATTGCCTCCCTATTTCATCTTGATCTGCACAAACACCCTAAACCTGTTAGGTAGATATCGAGGGATTCTGGGTTTCCTAGGGATGAAATTGGGGGTACCATCCTGGTACCACTCCACCTTAATCCTTCCCCAGCAACTGCCCTACTTGGGGTAGTAGGGAACACCCTTCGAATCTACCAATCAGAACTTAGCACACCAACTGCAAAAGAATGCAGAGGACTCTCTAGCCCATGGGCCAAGCTGCATAGGTACCATAGAGTCCAGAAAGTGACCTAGAACAACCTGCATGCATAGTAAGACTCGGGTCATGCAACGCCCAACTGTCCAGTCAAAGTGATTCCACAGTGACATCTGAGCCACAGGAAGGTCACAATCCATATACAATAAAACAAAACCAAGATCATATCCAAGCCCTTCGTTTTGCTCTCCCTTTGCTGCAGCAATGGGTCCAGTCGTCATCTGTGGCATATGCATCTCGCTCTATAAACTTCTATCTTGCTCTTGCTCTGTAACCCTATTTTTCTCTCCTCAATAAACCTCAATTTCATGCTTGTGTCTGGTCATTCTTCAGCCATGAGTGCACCAAGAATCAACATTTCAGACCCTGAAACCCGACAAACCCAAGCACGTGAGGTCATTGTCAGCCGTGGCTGGGGCAGCAGCAGCCGTGGCAGCAACACACTGATAGTCTGAAATTAAAGTTCGATGGCGGGTTTAAGGTATTTGCATCTCTCGGTCCAGGGTAGGGTACTGCCCAAATGGTATATGCCCTGCCATTACCAAGCATGTCCTCCAGCAAGCCAAGTCCTCCAGGATTATTCCAGCTCAACTCCAATTACCACCTGCAGTCCTTGGGATCTGTGCACCCTACATCCCTCGCCAGGCTGGGAATCCAAGTACTCTTTGTTTATTTTTACAGATGAGATAATCCAGTTATCTAGACATGATTTATTGAATAATTCATCTTTCCCCCACTGATTTGAAATGCCACTTTTACATTAAATTCTTGTATGTATTTGAATCTAAAACACAGTGTGACTGGGTGCAGTGGCTCATGCCTGTAATCACTTTGAAAGGCCAAGTTGGGAGGATCACTTGAACCCAGGAGTCAGAAGTTGCAGAGCTATGATCATGCCACTGCACTGCAGCCCAGGTGACAGAGGGAGAGCCTGTACCCCCCACCTCCCAAAAAAGGCAGTGCCTGCGTACCTAACATTTCTTCCAATATGACAAGTACTCAAGTTATTTTCATGCATGTGTTCACCATATCCTGGAGTTTACTGAAAACCATTGTTGTGTAACTATGTTGGGCTGGAATTTTCTCAAGGACATGTTGGGGATCCCTGAGAACAAAGACCATTAGCCTGGGAACTCCTTGCACTTGTCTATTCTCTCAAACTGGCCATTCCCGAAGGACGGGGATCCCACTCATCTACGAGAAGGCCTCCTTACAAAGAGATGTTTCTTCCCCCATTAGGAAAAGGGCCCCTTTGCTTCTCTGAAAATGGGAATGCCCTGGGGCAGAAGCTGTGTACCATCTCCACAAATCACTGGATACCTGCTTGGAATATTGGCCACTCCCTCCTCCTTACTGATTATCTCTGCATTCCTTCAAACTGTGCTCCTGGCCCTGGGGCCTCCTGAAGAAAGAGTGGCAATGTGTGGTACGGACCAAGTAAAAATAATGACCACCTCTGTTTGGTGTCGGGAGCTGACATTCTTCCCAATGGCCAGCAGAAAACCACCTGAGGATGGAGGGCTGCTTCCCCTCAAAGCCAGGCATCTCAGGAAGTCAGGTTTGTTTCCACCTTGGCTGGCTCAGTGGTCTGGGCAGGAAGAAGAGGTCTTCAGCTTGACCTCTGCCTGTCCCATGCCCCACCTTTTCCAAGGTGCCTTGGTCTTCCTCACATGGCCATTACTGCCCACCCACCTGGGGCTCCTCCTTCCCTTTCTTCCCCTTTGAATATTTGTTTTCCTAAAAATAAGTTTGCAGCTTTTCACAGGAGGTCAGAAGGATAGGGGTGAGCAGAGTCCCCTGCATGAAATGGTTATCTATGGTGGGACAGAGAAGGGAATATTGAGGCAAAACCCAGCTCAGAAGCCAGAATTGAGGGGTGCCACTACTTACAAGAATGCCATTAGTCAAAGTTGCTCACTGCTGCCCAGTCTTTGTGTTAGCAAGAATTCAGCAACTCTACCTTATTAAGGCCACAGCCTCAGGTCTCCACTGCTGGGCTCACTCTGCTGGCAGGTCTGAGACAGAGGCTCAGAGAAAGATAGCAGTGGCCAGCAGCCCTCCTGAGCCCCACAGTGAGATTGGGGAGTGGGATGGCATCAAGGGCCGGGACAGAGCAGAGCACTGAGGAGTTCAGGCAGGGGTTGGGAGCTTGGAGGGTGCATTTCCAGCTCTGAGGCTCACCGGTGCTTTCACTAGGGCCTCTGTTTCTTCATTTCTACAATGATGATGGCAATTCCCTCTCACGTGATTGTTGTGAGGATGAAATGAAACTGCATACAAAGCAAGTATCTGGCACATAAAGGACTCAATGAATGGCACTTATTATCCTAATCAAATCCTCCAGGACTCATTATGTGGCCTTGCTCTAGCCATGGAAAGTGTTTGTAGATTAGCCCCTCCTATTACAATGATGAATTTTGGTTGAAAAATTTTTTTGTAAAAGGTACCATGTACTTTCTTCTTCCTCCTTGTTAATTTACTCTCCCCCTCACCCCTGGCCCTCCCATCATCTAGCAGGAAATACACATTCCTCTGCGAGTACTCTGTCTGTCCAAGCCACCACCCACAATAGGCCCCATCAGATTTCCTGTTTCCTCTCTGGCCCTCCTTCTATCCAGTTTCCACACATTACTGGAGTGATCTTTTGGAATGGAAAACTGGGCCCTCACACTGCCCTGCTTAAAACCCTACAGTGGGTTTTTATCTTGCTTAAAATAAACTGGCCATGGCCTACAAGTGCCTCCATGAGCTGGCCCTTGGCCATCTCCCCAGCTCCAGCTCCAGCCAGCCTTTTCTCAGGCTCGCTTTGCTCTAGCTCCACTACTTGCCTTTCTTCCTTAAACCCACTGAGGGCCTTTGCACTTGCTCTTCCTGGAAAAGCACTTCACCCCTGTTATGGGTTGAATTATGTCCTCCCCAAATTCATATATCAAAATACCTCAGGATATGACTGTATTTGGAGAGAGGGCCTTTAAAGAGATAGTTAAGGTAAAAATGAGGTCATTAGGGTGGACCATAATCCAATATGACTGATATAAGAAGATGAGATTAGGACAGTCCCACACACACACTGAAGGACAACCATGTGAAGTCACAGTGACAAACCAGACATCTGCAAGCCAAGGAGACAGGCCTTGGAAGAAACCAAACCTGCCAACACTTTGATCTTGGACTTCCAGTCTCCAGAACTGTGAGCAAATTTCCGTTGTTTAAACAGCCTGATGTGTGGTACTTGCTTATGGCAGCCCTGGCAAACTGTCACAACCCCCATGTTCACATGGCTGCTCCTTCCTACTATTCTCAATTCCCAACACAAGTGTCATATCCTCAGACAGCATGTGCCTAACCACTAAGCCACTCAGTCTAATCTGTACCCTCCTTTCATTTGTTTTTCTTTACAGTAAAATAGTTTTACAATATACATTTTAAAATTTTTAATGTTTAATTATTATGGATATATAATAGTTGTATATTATAAAATTATTTGTTGACCCACATACTGTCCGTTTCACACTTGAATATAACCTCAGTGACAGCTGTCACTTTGTCTGTCTTATTGCTCTGCTGAAAGAGTGCATGGCATAGGGTAAGCGCATGGAAAGTATTTATTCAATGTCCATCCACATTGCCAAGTGCCAAAGAGGTTACGAAGGCAAATTTGAGAAGGTTTCCAGCCTGGGCAAGCATGATACCTGCTATGTGCTAGGAATCTGGGCACTCGGGAGGGCACGAGCCTGAGGTGTGGACAGAGAGGGGTCAAGATAGGTTAGCACAGAGCTGTGGAAGCACAACAGAGGGAGGAAAATGTTCTAGAGGCAGTGGCATATCTGAAAGCCCAGAGAAATGGAACAACCGTGAGAGTATGCACAACATCAGCAGTGCAGTGGGCCTACAGTAGCTGTGCCTGTCGGATGGGTAAGAGCTCGGGCAGGAGAGGTAGACAGGGACTTCACTACGAAAGGCTTGAGTGAAGGAAATTGAATTTTCTTCTCTCTCTTGCCATCCCCATCTCTCCCTTATAAATGGGAAAAATAAATAGTTTCAACATCACAGGTTTGTTCTGAGAGTAGAATGAGATGACATATGTGAAAGTATCCACCAATGTGTCAAAACCCTAGTTGCTAAAAATTAGTTGAATAAAAGTTAGCTGCAAAACTGTCCATAAATGTTTTGTTTCTTGGACCCAAATGGATGGTGCACTATTTCTCTCCCACATTCACAATTTTACCAATTTATCACTTCATTTATCTACCTATACAGATTTAACAACTTACTCCATTTTGTTTATACATCCTCTTTTGGCCCCTATAAAAGTGAAACTATACACACAATTTATAGGAATCAAATCATATGAGCAGTGAATGCAGTCAAGACTGAAACAACCCTATAGTTCAGCTAAAATTAACATTTCTAATTTAATTCCTTCGTGCTCAGAGAACATAATTTGTATGACTGGATTCTGCTTAAACTTTTTGAAATGTGTCTGTAGCTCAGAATATGGTCTATCTGGTAAATGTTCCATGTGACCTGAAAAGAATGTAATACATATTCAGCTGCTGGTGGGAGAAGTATTCTATAAATGTCAGGACAAGTTGGTTGATGGTATTGTTCAAAACTAGTATATCCTGCTAATTTTCTGTCTAGTCATTCTATTTGAGAAAGGTATTGAAATCTCTGAGTATAATTGTGGATTTGTCTATTTCTCCTTTGCAGTTCTATCAATTTTTGCTACATGTATTTTGTAGCTCTGTTAATGGGTAAATAAACACTTAGGATTGTTCTATTCTCTTGGTGAATTGACTCTTTATCATTATGAAATGAACTTCTCTCTCCCAGGTAACATTCTTTGCTCATAAATCTACTTTGTCTAATACTAATATCACTACTCCTTTCTTTTGACTAGTGTTAGCATGGCAATATATTTTTCCATCTTTTTCTTCAAAATATTTGTATCTTGATATTTAAATTTGGTTTCTTATTGGCAGCATATGGTTGGACTTTGCTTCTTTATCCAATTTGAATATCTCCTCCTTTTGATTGGGGTCTTTAGGCCATTTACACTTTACATGATTATCAAGATAGTTAGGTTTAAGTCTACCATCATTTTTTTTGAGTCTCACTCCGTTGCCCAGGCTAGAGTGCCCTGGCGTCAGCCTAGCTCACAGCAACCTCAAACTCCTGGGCTCAAGCGATCCTCCTTGTTGGAAGCCAAGACCCTGAACACCCAAATGACCTGTCCTATGCACAGGTTTCGCCATGGAAAATTCCCAGGACAAACATAGCACCCCACCCTCCAGCGAAGAATGCTCCAGAGTGTGCTAACTGCAATTGTTCCCGACCACCCGCCAGGGTGGAGTCAAGTAGTCTATCTGGAACAGCTCCGGTACCGATAAGATGCTCATTGGGACTGATTAACCCTAAACCCCCGCTACCCCTCCCTACTTCTTTGTTTCTGTATGCTTATAAAACCAATTGAGAATCTAAGTAAAGTAGACCTTGACAGCCATTTGCTTGGTCTCGTTCCTTTCTCTCGCCCGTCTCTTTCAGGCATGGTCCCCCTTGACCCCCGCGAGTAACAGAAGGTCCTGCGGGTCGGGACAAGTGGCGCCCAACGTGGGGCACGAGGTACAGACCTTTGTCGGATGCGCCACAGTGCAGTTTTCGGCCGAAGAAACCTTAAAGAGACCTTCATTCTGCCGCTCACAGAGTCTCCGGTCTGGTAAGCAGATTTTTACATTGTCATCCCATCGAGATGGGCCAAACTTTGTCTAAAGAGGCCGTTTTTATCAAGGATCTCAAGGCCTCACCCAGAGAGAGAGGAAGTAGAGTTAAGAAAAAAGACTTAGTAAAGTTTTTTGTATTCATTGATCGAGCTTGTCCCTGGTTCATAGTTGGTGGACCTGAAATTCACCCACACAAGTGGCAAAAGGTAGGCAGGGATTTAAACAATTTACTTCTGAATCAAGGCCCAGATGCCGTCCCTATATCCGTTTTCTCGTACTGGGGACTAATCAGAGATATTGTTGAGGGAGCAGATTCAGACCCCAATAAAAGGCAGCTGCTCTCGGTAGCAGAATTCTGCCTCCAATCCGTGTTGCGATCCGCTTCAAAAACGTCTTTGGAGGCGGCCGAAGGGTCAGCTTCCCCTAATAATCCTGAGGGACCAACATGCCCCTCCCCTTGCCCCTCGGTTTGCATTAATATGCCCCGGCAAGACCCCTCGGCTGAGTTCCAGACATCTAGAGACGGGCCCCCAATTAATCAGTCAGGCGCTAAGACCCTCTACCCTCCCTTGCCCGAGAGTACAGCCCCTTTTGCATTTAACTACCCGGTATTCGGGAGACGACCCCCCAGAGAGTCCCTTGGTCCCACAGAAGAGGCAACCCTCGAAGAGGAAGCAGCCCGATATCACGATCCTGAATGGCCGTCTCCTACCACGGCACCCCGTAGACCTCCCCCTTATGCGCCCCAGCTTTGCGCGCCTTCATTAATGCCGCCCCTTACTATGCCCTTGCTCTTGCGTGCCAAAGAAGACTTAAGTCAGAGGGTTACGCAGTTAAAAGATGTCCTACAGCTTCAAAAAGAGTTTGCCCAGCTTTCCAAAGACTTGTCCGCCCTTTAAGATACGCTTAAAGATTCCGCCTTCATTAGTCACCCGCGACATGAGACCGCCCAATCACATGCCGCCTCAAATAGAAAATCTTTAAAGTCCTCCCATAATGCCCTAGCATTCCCGGTAGTTACCCGGTCTAACAAACAGGAGCCCCTGCCGCCCCTTCGTCTAGCCAACCTCCACCCCGACCTTCAGACAGTGAGGAAGAGGGCGAGAACGAGGACCCTCCGGAAGAAATAGACTCAGAGCCCACTGAATTTCGCAGGTTAAAGTTCAAAACCTTAAAAGAACTGAATTCTGCTGTTAGGACATATGGGCCCAATGCACCCTTCGCCTATTCCCTCCTAGAGGCAGCCGCGGGGGGCGGCTATCTGCTCCCCGGAGAATGGATCAAACTAGTACAGGCAGTCCTTTCTCGCGGACAGTTCCTCTCTTGAAAGGCCGACTTTCTTGACCGCTGTCAGACCATGGCTGCTAATAATCTAAAAAACCCCAATTCTGCGCCTTGGACCTTTGAACAGCTTAGCGGACAGCGAGAGTTTGCCACTGAGCAGCGCCAAAGGAGACTCCCAATTGGGCTCTTGTCCCAGACCGCCCGCAGCCGCCTTCGGCGCCTGGCGAACACTTCCCTCTAAGGGATCTGTCCTTACTCCCTTGACAAAAATTACCCAGGGAGCTCAAGAGGGCTTTAGTGAATTTGTGGGTAGGCTTTTGGAATCTGCTGAAAGGACCCTTGGACAGGAAGATAGTGATAATAAACTCATCAAACAATTGGCCTATGAAAATGCCAACAGCACTTGCAGGGCCGTCCTCAGGGGCAAAGTTAAAGACAAAAGCCTTAATGATATGATTAGAATGTGTAACGATGTTGACCCCTTCACCCATAAGGTATCGCAGGCCGTACAGCTTGCAGTTGGGGCCGCCATCCAGGGGACCGCGGCACAAAGAGACTGCTTTAAGTGCGGTCAACCAGGGCACTTTGCGAGGCAGTGCCCCTTAGCCGCCTCCTCTGTCACCCTCAACTTCAGTGGACTGCCAGGCAGACCAGCCCAGCCTTCCGCCCTCTGTCCTCGCTGTAAGAGGGGAAAGCACTGGGCCAATCAATGCCACTCCAAGACCGATTCCCTTGGAAATCCCTTGCCTCCCCTTTCGGGAAACGGCCTGAGGGGCCAGCCCCCGACCCCCCCCTTGTCCTATCCAATTTCAGTCGGCCTCGGGGAACAGCGGACAAGAGAGCGCCCAGACTTTAGACTCCTCCGAGCACCCACAGAGAGTGCAGGAGTGGACTTGTGAGTGGACTTGTGTGCCTCCTCCGACGCAATATTAAGACCTGAAGATGGTGTCCAAATTTTGCCCACTGGCTCCTTTCCCCCCCCCCCCCAGCTAATATGTTCTTTTTTATTCTAGGCCGAGCCTCCTCCACTCTCGAGGGGCTCATAGTTCACCCCTCCAGAGTAGATAGTGATTTTACCGGGGAGATTAACATTTTAGCCAGTGCGCTTACTGGCCCTGTGTATGTCTCTAAGGCACAGCGCTTAGCTCAGGCATTACCTTTGCCCCTTGATACCTCCTTCCCAGCCACCGAGTCTAACCGAGGCGCTTCTTACCCTGGCTCTTCTGATATCTGTTGGGTCCAAGCCATCACCAAATAACGGCCCACCCTGCGGCTAAAATTAGATGGTAAACTTTTTGAAGGCCTTCTTGATTCAGGCGCCGATTCCACGGTTATTGCCCAAGACGCCTGGCCAGATTCATGACCACTGCAGCCCTCCCTTACGCACCTACAAGGTATAGGACAGTCTAAGGACACTCTCCAGAGCTCAAAAATTTTGACATGGGAAGACCCTGAGGGAAACAGAGGTACCACTCAGCCCTTTGTAGTCCCAAACTTACCTGTTAATCTATGGGGGCGTGATATCCTTGCACAAATGAATGTCATTATGTGCAGCCCCAATGAAGTTGTAACCAGCCAAATGCTTAAACAGGGATTCCTCCCAGGGCAGGGTTTAGGCAAAGAGGGTCAGGGACTAAGAGCACCCTTGACCACCCTCCCTAAGTCAGACAGATCAGGACTGGGGTTCAAAGACCATTTTTTATAAGGGCCATTGATCCCCCTGCACTTCAGGCAGATAAAATCACTTGGAAAAGTGACTCACCTGTCTGGATCGATCAGGGGCCCCTCCCCTCTAACAAACTAGCCGCAGCCACAGCGTTAGTGCAGGAACAATTGGCTGCCGGACACATAGAGCCCTCCACTTCACCGTGGAACACCCCCATTTTCGTCATTCAAAAAAGAACTG
>VSMD01116210.1:0-11996 GCA_008750895.1 Mirza zaza | reverse complement strand
CCCTCATCCCAGTAGTGGGATGCTGTCCTCCCTCCTCCCTCTCATCCCAGTAGTGGGATGCTGTCCTCCCTCCTCCCTCTCATCCCAGTAGTGGGATGCTGTCCTCCCTCCTCCCTCTGATCCCAGTAGTGGGATGCTGTCCTCCCTCCTCCTCCCTCTGATCCCAGTACTGAGATGCTGTCCTCCCTCCTCCCTCTGATCCCAGTACTGAGATGCTGTCCTCCCTCCTCCCTCTCATCCCAGTAGTGGGATGCTGTCCTCCTTCCTCTCTCCTATCCCAGTACTGAGATGCTGCCCTCATCTTCACATTCTCATCTTCACACCAGGTGTGAGGGAAGGAAGATAACATCGGGTGGCTGGATGCTGCCCTCACTGATCCACCTGCTCCCGCCTGTCCCCTCCTTTCTTGTCTGAGCTACTGACCAGCTATCGTGACCTTTTCCCATTGTCTGGATCCCACCAACTGAACACCTATTGCGACTTCTCCGAGGACTCGCATTGCACATGGGTTAAAATAACCAATCCCTCATGTACCTGCAAGGTGGGGCATGATCCAGATCCAGCCCTCCCCCTGCGTCTCGTTCCTCACACCCCTCCCCATTTGCTCTGTATACTGCAGCCACGGGTGGCCTCTCGTTTCAACTGAGGACGTCATCTTGTGCTGCTCCTATTGCCTAATCCAACCCTCCCAACCCCACCCTCACCTCACTTCCATCTTCGCTGTCCATCTCAGCATAAACATCACTTTGGCAAGTGCCCTTGACCTCTAGTCTAGATTAGTCCTCCTGCCTGAGGTTTTCTTTTTCACAGCTGCCTGTTCTTTTCATTTATAGGACCCATGAGTTTAAAATTATATCATTTTTTTCTTGTATGTTTAATATCTGTCTCCTCTGCTTTATGGTGGTTTCTTTGAAGACAGGAGCCGAATTCCTTCTGATCACGAGAGGTGGACCTTGTGCAGCGCATTGGTCCTGTAAATATTGGTTGAATGAAATGTGGTGCAGAGTCTGCAATCACTACAGATGGGTTCCCCACGCAAATCCAGTGGTTCCTTTACGTTAGGCTTCCTTTGAGACAAATCGCAAAATGCTTTTCCTTACTGGCTTTGAGTCCCACAAACGTCTGTGGTATTGAAGGCATAGTTATATCCATTTTACAGATGAGGAGCTTAAAGTCACAGTTAAAATAACTTGTCATGAGTTACATGAAAAGTGACAGGCGCTGGGCTCGAGCCCATTTCTTTTATGTTCCAGTCTATTCGTATGGTTTATAGCAATGACCTGCTATTGAGGAAGTATTGATCAAAGTTTAATTCATCTTTTGGCCCCACCACCAAAACAATATTCTGATCACCTTAATAAATGGAGAGGTGAGAACCC
Source organism: Mirza zaza (assembly GCA_008750895.1). Taxonomy (NCBI): domain Eukaryota; kingdom Metazoa; phylum Chordata; class Mammalia; order Primates; family Cheirogaleidae; genus Mirza; species Mirza zaza. The sequence continues at coordinate 10,617 of VSMD01116210.1, read as the reverse complement.
TGACAGCAATACCTACCTCTTGAGCAGCTTCTACACATTCTGGTATCCTGGAAGCCTATGAAATGCTGAAGGAAATCAAAAAGTAGTAATGATTCCTCTGCTAGATTTTTTACACACAACATCACATTCCCGTTAGCAATAGAGAGAGACAGAATTCTCTCCTTTTGGTAGAAATGAGGAAAACTGAGGCTCAGAGAAATTATGGGAATTTCCTTTAGTCATCCAACCAATAAACACGAATGTTGGGATGTGAAGTCAGGTATCCCTGACCGACTCTAAAGCTCTGCTTGTTTTGCTGAACAACAACTGTCTATTATCCATCATGAGTTGATTTTTGTGAGAGGTGAGAGGTGCAGATCCTGTTTCAGTCCTCTGCATGTGGCTATCCAATTTTCCCAGCACCATTTATTGAATAAGGATTCCTTTCCCCAGTGTATGTTTTTGTCTGCTTTGTCAAAGATTAGGTGGCTATATGCAGATGGTTTTATATCTGGGTTCTCAGTTCTGTTGCACTGGCCTATATCTATGTTTATATATTATCATAAAATGTACCACCTCATTGAGGAAATTGTCTCAATTCAAGAAATAATTCTAGAAATCAGCTAACGTCCAGCACTGTGCTGGTATTGCCAGAAATATATGACTCCTTTTACCATCAATAGTAGTGGGCATATTTCCTTTACAAAAGTCTGTTACAAAGGGGACTAACAAAGCCATGGGTTTCAATTCATTTACATTCTCAAATCATTTTGCTCTAAAATGACGTTTGGTGATTCACGATTCCAACAATTGACTTTTCCTGATTGGAAGAGAGAACGTTCCTTTTAATTCTTTAACTTAAAATATTCTCATCTCAACAAAATGACTATTGCTTCTCAAAGTTGGAATTTACAAATGCCATGTCTTCAATCTACTTCTTTGGGGATTAAAAGCTTAAAATAAGCTCTGCCTTTTAATGGCAAGTTTTCAGTCATGTTAACAATTCATTGTTTTAAACATTGGATAAAATGAGATATTCAAGAAGAGAAAATATTCAATTTTATATATAAAATTGTGAACAGTTTATGCTATTTGGTTTGCTAACCATCGAGTAATTAGTTTATTGTTTTAAAAATCCAGAGGCTAACCTGAAATGCTAAGGATTTATATTCCATCTCTGCAAGCAGCACGTCTTGTTAGATTCCAAAGTGCTTTCATATCTTTCAGGTTTCGATGCATGAGTGGAATTTAAACCAGGGTTTTCTCTCTAGCAGTGCTCAGTGTACTGAGTATGAAGTTCACGGTGCCACAAGGAGAAGGAAGCCCAGGGTTTTGTCATAAATACAAACTAATCTGTTTTGCTTATATCATACATTTCAACCAGTTATTTGTTCATCATTGAGATTTTAGCATATATGAGGGCAAAATGTTAGCTACTGAAGGTAATGCAAAATGCTAAGAGACAAAGAGGTTTGTTTCTTTTTTATCATGAGTCAGCAGTATATTCAGGGATATCAGCACACAGGCAGGTGTCCATGATAGAAGGAAAAGAGAGCAAGTGCCATCGGAGAGCCCTCAACTTTAGGGATGTCAGAGGAAAGAGCTATTGACTCTGCCTGCAGGATCAATGATCTTTTGGAGGCAGAAGCAACTGGGTTTGTCCTTGAAAGAGGATGCCCGAGCGTTGCTTCCCACTCCTCAAGTTCCCTCTATGTGGGAAGAGCCCAACTGTTGTAGCCCTCTGACCTCTGACCTCTGTCCCTGTCTCTGCCCTAGGAGTTTTCGGATGTCCACATTCATTGATAGTGAAGGGCGGATGTCGCTGTTGGCTATGCTTCTCTCTTTTTTTCTCTCGGAAGTCCGCTTGCCTGCAGGGAGTGCGGTTCTGCTCTGCTCCTACACGCTTTGTCCCCAGGCCTGCTTCAGTTTGTCATTGCCCGTGACTGGGTGACAGTTAGGTGAAACTCTGAGATTAGTTGGCAGTCCCACCTGGCATTTACTTAAATAATTTTCTTCTACCATAGTCTGTGTCAGAACCTACCAAGCAGCTGCAAAATTCCTCCCCTCCTTCCGTGGAAATGGGGCAGTAGCCAGGTGCCTGGCTGGGCTGTGCTCCCTGTGTGTGATGTCCAGTGACAGTGATGCAGCAATGGGCTGTGAGTGACAGACACCAAGGCCTCCTCTTCACTGTTTCCCCTTCCGGCGGCTGGAGGCAGACGCAGGTGCAGATGAGGCCCTGAGGAATGGTTTGCCGCAGTTTGGAGGGATCCTGGGCCGTGAATCACTGTGAGGAGGAGTACTACACACCAATAAAACCACGAGCCTTGGACTGCAATTTGTATTAAGTACTCTGTAATTTTTATCATATACATAACAGTAAATTACTGAGGGTCAGAATCACTCATGGTTCCATCCTTATTTAGTCTTGGGTTTGCAGGTCCTGTGGATTTGAGATACTGGGTGCATTAAACAACACAGACAGCATCCCTGGGTTCAAGACGGAGGCACCTCATTTGAGCTACTTCACCAATTAAAGTAATGACAAAAATGCAGCAGTTAGATTATTTCCACCATCTCAAAAATGCTTTAATTGCTTTAAATTATGCTGCTTATGAGAAGTCACGGACATTTTGTTGAATTGCTACACAACTGCCTCTCCCTGCAGCAGGGAGTGCCCTCGGCAGGCTGCGGTGGATTCGTTTGATCTGTGCGGCAGTGCCTGCCACGGACCCGAGGCACAGGGCAGCCTGCTGCTGCTGCACGGTTAGAGCCAGAGAGCCGGAGTCTGCAAAAAGTGGGTATGAGAAAAGTTCTGCCTCTTACTAACCACACGACCTCAGCAAGCTGTTTAACCTCCATGACCCTCATCCTCCTCATCAGTAAAGGGGGGTAAGCAGGGTTTCCAGCTCAGAGTGATGTGTAGGGGTTATGGGACATAATTTACATGAATCAGGTGGACAGAATTGGCTCCCAGCAAGTGACAGATCAGCTGCAGGTATCAAGGTTGTTCAAGATGATGGCAGACTGACATCGCCAGTCTGCAGCTGGCCCCAGGGTGGGTCTGCGGCAACGAGCAAATGTGATGCAAACACAACAAAGGGAAGATGCCTTCAAAATCCAGCCGCAAAGGGGTTGAGGGTAGGTTTGGAAATGGCCATGCTGAGAAGGTGATCTTTGAGCAAAGACCTGAAGGGCATGAGGGCACTAAGGCGCTGTATTAGTTTGCTACAGTAAAGTAGCACGGACAGAGTGACTTAAATAACAAATTTGTTTTCTCGCAAATCTGAAGGCTGGAAGTCCAAGATCAAAGTGTCGACAGGGCGGTTTCCTCCAAGGCCTCTCTCATCGTCCTGTAGATGGGCTGTCTTCCCTGTGTGTCTTCACACAGCCTTGCTCTGCCCATGCCTGCGTCCAAATTCCCTCTTCTTATGAGGACACCAGTCATATTGGATGGAGGCTAACTCCAACAGTCTTATTTTACCTCTTTAACGGCCCAATCTCCAAATATAGTCACGCTCTGAGGTAGGAAGGACTCCAACATACGAATATTGGGGTGTATATCATTCAGCCCATCCCAGGCACTCAGGAAGCCTGGCAGGCTTTGGAACCGAGTGAGACAGAGCCTGGGGCAGAGGAAAGGGTGGAGCACGGCGGTGACAAGAGCTGGAGGCAGGCAGGCCAGGTGAATGTGGTGTATAGATGCTACTGATTTTGGGACGTTGATTTTGTATCCTGAAACATCACGGAATCCATTTATCCGTTCTAACGGTCTTTTGGTGAAGTCTTTGGGCTTTTTAATTCTAAGGTCATGTTGTTTGCAAACAATTTGACTTCTTCCCTTTACAAAATGTTCTCTTGTCTAATTGCTGTGGCCAGGACTTCCAGTACTATGTTGAATACTAGTGGGGAAAGTGGGCACCCTTGTCTTCATCCTGATCCTAGATCGAAAGTTTTCAGCTTTTCACTGTTGAGTATGATGTTAGCTGTGGGTTTGTCATAAATGGCCTTTATTGTGTTGAAGTACATTTCTTCCCTCCCTAATTTTCTGGGAGTTTGCATGATGAATGGATGTTGAATTTTGTCAAGTGCTTCAAGTTGGGGTTCTCATGATCCCATTTTTAGGCTTGACTAATTTGCTATAGTGCCTCGCAAAACTGAGGGAAACACTTGCTTAGTTTTACTGGTTTATTATAAAGGATATTTCAAAGGATACAAATAAATATCCAGAAGGAGACAAACAGAGGGTAATGTCTGGAAGGGTCCTGAGCACAGAAGTTTCTGTTCTCAGAGAATTGTGGAGTGCCACACTCCAGGCATGTTGATGAGCTTTTGTTTACTGTTTTACAAGCCTTCACGGGCTCAGCTGTCCATAAGCTCTCTGTGCCCTGTCTGTCCTCTTGGGCCAATGTGGAGACTTCACTGAACATTCATGATTGAAGATGGACAAGGGTGCACAAATGTGATTGAGTAGAAAGGATATGATATACCACGAACAGACTGAATGGAGAAACCCAGCAAAGCCTGTGTCTTCAGATTCTTCTTGGCCTTTCTATGCGGAATTCCTTCCTCTTGGGTATGAGGCAGGACCACTTCTGAAATCGGGATCTTACGACTTACAATCAGACGAGGTCGGTCAGAGAATTTCTTTATGGCCAGCTTTAAGACAGAAGATGGGGGAAAGATTAGAATATATTTTTAGTTTCTATCGCCTGCCTTGGGGAGAGAAATGAGCAGGTGAAAAGAAGGCAGGAGAAAGTCAGAAAAAGATTCTGTTTTCTGAGGCTTCCTGTAGGCCTAAATGCCCCAATGTTGACTGTCTCTCATCTATATTGCTCTGAAGCTATTCCAAAGCTGCTTCAGGAGTCAAGAACAAAATGGCAAATACTTTAAGAAAGATATGCTCATTGTTCTAGTCACTTAGGAAATAATAAGAGCTGTGGGAGTTATAAGCCAAGAACTATGTGTGCAAACCAATACATAAATATCTTCACATCCTTCATTCTGTTAATGTGGTGTATCCCATTTATTGATTTATTGCATATGTTGAAACATCCTTGTATCCCTCAGATAAATTCCACTTGATCATGATAAATGATTCTCTTAATATGCTGTTGAATTTGGTTTGCTAGTATTTTGTTGAGGATTCTTGCATTTCTGTTTATTGGGGATATTAGCCTATAATTTTCTTTTCTTGTGGTATCCCTGTCTGGATTTGGTATCAGGATAGTGTTGGCCTCTTAAAATGAGTTGAAAGTCTTCCTCCTTCTCTAATTTTTGGATGAGTTTGAGAAAGAGTAATATTAATTCTTTTAAAAATGTTTGGCAGAACTCTGCAGTGAAGACAGTTGGCCCTGGGCTTTTTTTTTGATGGCAAACTTTTTATTATTGATACAGTCTCCTTACTTATTAGTCTGTTCAGATTTTCAATTTCTTTGCGATTCAAGAAATCTTGGTCAGTTGCATATGTCTAGGAATTTATTTTTTCCTGGTTCTCTAATTTGTTGGCATGTAATTGTTCATAGTGGTCTCTTATGATTCTTTGTATCTTTGTTGTTTCAATTGTAATGTCTTCTCTTCGTTTCCAGTTTTATTGAGTATTCTCTAATTTTTTCTAACTAAAGGATTGTAATTTTTATTTATTTTTTTAAAAAAACTCATAGTTTCATTGATCTTTTGTATTGTTTTCTAATCTCTATTTCATTTATTTCTGCTCTGATGTTTATCATTTCCTCCCTTCTTAGTTTGTTCTTTTTCTAGTTCCTTGAGGTGTACTATCAGGTTGTTTGTTTGATCTGATATGAGTATAGTTAACCCTGCTCTCTTTTGATTTTTATTTGCATGAAGCACTTTTTTCCATTCCTTCACATTCAGTCTATGTACAACCTTAAAGTTGTTGTGAGTCTCTTGCAGGTAACATATAGTTGGGTCTTATTTTTTAACACTTTGCACTTGCTGGCTTTTTTCTTGATTCCTTTATTCTACTCGGGATTTAATTTTTTAAATACCCCAGATTTTACAAAGCATGGCAGTAGAATAAAAAGCTGGAGTTTCTTTTCATACAAACTTATTTATTTGGATTTTTTTATATTTCAAATTATTGATATATTCAAAGAGTAATTTTAATCTCTATAATTTTTGCTAACCGTGTCGAGTCACACTCTACATTCAAGTGCAAAGGGTTAATCTATTCAGCCACTCTATATCTTTAGATATAGAGTGAAGAATTTAATCCATTTATATTTAAGATAATTATTGATAGGTAAGAATTTACAACTGGCATTTTGTTAATTGTTTCATAGGTTCTTTGTTCTATAATTCCTCTCTTGCTATCTTTTTTTTTATGACTAGATAATTTCCTCAGGTAGTGCACTTTGATTCCTTACTTTTTATCTTTTGTGCATTACTATAGGTTGGCACTTTGTGATTACCATGGGACTTATATAAAATATCTTATAGTTATAAAAAGCTATGTTGATAACAACTTAACTTTGATCACATAAAGAAAACTCAGCATTTTTGTTCCACTGTCCACCTACATTTTGTTTTTGATGTCCAAATTTGAGTGTTTTTATATTGTGTAGATCCTTAAACAAATTATTGTAGCAACAACTATTCTTGTTTTATCTTTCAATTTTCATACTAATGATATAAGTGATTTATACACCATTACAGTTTTATTCTGAATTTGATTGTGTACTTACATTTATCAGAGAATTTTATACTTTGATAAATAGTCATATTACTAATGAATTACCCTTTTCTTTCAGTTTGATGAACTTCCATTAGTATTTCCTGGAATACTAAGACAAGCCTGGTGGTGATGAACTCCCTCAGCTTTTGTTTGTCTGGGAAAGTCTTTCATATGGTTTGAATGCTTACCTCCCCATGCAGGAAAAACTGATGTTGAAACTTAACCCCTGGCCGGGCGCGGTGGCTCACATCTGTAATCCTAGCACTCTGGGAGGCCGAGGCGGGCGGATTGCTCAAGGTCAGGAGTTTGAAATCAGCCTGAGCAAGAGCGAGACCCTGTCTCTACTATGAATAGAAAGAAATTAATTGGCCAACTAATATATATAGAAAAGACATTAGCCGGGCATGGTGGTGCCTCGCTGTAGTCCCAGCTACTCAGGAGGCTGAGGCAGGAGGAGCACTTGAGCCCAGAAGTTTGAGGTTGCTGTGAGCTAGGCTGACTGACGCCATGGCACTCATTCTAACCTGGGCAAAAAAGTGAGACCCTGTCTCAAAAAAAATAAAATAAAATAAAATCCCCAGTGTGGCCATATTGAGAGGTAGAGCCTTTAAGAGTTGATCGGCTCATGAGGGCTCTTCCCTTTTGAATGGATTAATCTATTCATGAATTAATAGATTAATGGGTTAAGGGACAAATGGATTATCATGGGAGGGGAACTGGTGATCTTGTAAGGAGAGAAAGAGGGACCTGACCAGCATGTTAGCAAGCCCTGCCCCTTCACAGTGTGATACCTGCACCACCTTGGGACACCACAGAGTCCACACTAGCAAGACTCCTTAGCTGTAAGAAACATATTCCATTTATTTACAATTTACCCAGGTACAGGTATTCTTTTATAAATAACAGAAAACAGACTAAGACAGAAAATCCGTGCCAAGATCAGGGATGTTGCTAATAATAAAACCCCCAAAATGTGGAAGCAGCTTTGAAACTGGGTAATGAGCTGGAAGAATTTGAAGGAACAGGCTAGAAAAATCCTAGGTTCTAATAAGGGCTTAGAAGACAAGAAGACAACGGAAATGTGGAACTCTTTTAGAGATCAGTTAAGTGGGCATGACCAGAATGCTGATCAGAATATGGACAGGAAAGGCTATCCTAATGAGGTTTCAGATGGAACCCAGGAAAAAGGTATTGGGACCTGGAGGAAAGGCCATCCTTGCTATAAATTGGCAAAGAACCCGGCTGAGCCATATCCATGTAAATTTATTAAGGGCAAAGGTTGAAATTCAAACTCGAATCCAGCTCATTCCAAAGCCATAGAGTTTGAATCTCTCTACTACATTTTAGGGCATTCTCGAAGTATTCAGGTGAGATGTCATAAGAGTAGGCAGGTGCACAGTGGAAATGGTGAGGATGAAAGCAATTATCTTGCCTAGTTGGGTGTGCTGGGATTAGCCTTACCTTGCCAAGACTCTCCTTGGACAAAGCAAAAAAAAAAAAAAAAAAAAAATCCTCCCTTTTCTCTCTCTTCACTGTCATTATGACATGGAGGAAGATACTGAAACCCACAAATATGATAATGTTCCTCTGAGAGTATGAGAAAGGGGAAAGTTTGAGTGTCTGTGAAAATCACAGTTCTGGTTAGTAACAGAAGAAATCAACTCTGGCCATCTTAATAAAAAAAATGAGATTTACTAGAATCCTTTTAGGAGCTCAGGAAAAAAGTTAGAGGCCAGTGCTTGAGAACTAAACATGCAATCAAGGTGGGCTGGGCAGTGGTGAGCAGACCAAAGGCCATGGCATGGGAAGATTTTGGTCAACACATCATCATCACTGCTTCTGTGAATAATATAGGTGCCAATTGGCCCCAAAATCTGAAGTCACTCGCTCAGGACATAAAGTCCTGGGAGAGAATATTTGATTTGCTACATTTGAGTTAACTTCTTCAAACAGGTCCATAAAGATAACTTTCTAACAGCTTTTCTCATAAATGTAGATTTTTTTTTTTTTTGCCTGTGACTTTGGGGAGGAAGATTGTATTTGTAGAATAAATTTCTTGGAAAACTGACCAGAATCAAAATATTGTGATGTATTATTATAAACATATTAATCCAGGATCCTTGCTAGCATACAATTTAAAAGAGGGCTATGCACATTATCTAGTTATTTCATTTCCTTTTACTTCTGTAGGGGTGTTCCTATGACTGGCTTCCAAATAGAATGCATTTTAAATCACTGCCACTGGCTGATTGTTAATAGTGCTTCAAGGGAAGGAAATGGAGACTGATATATTATTCTAGCATTAATTCAAAGTCATCTGAAAACGTACTTCCTCATAATGAATCAGACCTTAGCTGGAAGCATGAGAAATTTAATTATAATTGACTTTGTGTAGGTATTGGCAGTCATTTACATATTCACCAAGACTCATGGAATAATTTTTCTTACCAATTTGAGTGTTAAAACTGAGGCAGGGCCAGAGCTCAGAAAGGAGAAATAACTATTTTTTTCAAAATATATATATATATAATTAAAAGGTGAACTGGTCTTTCGAGCGGGTCTTCTATTTAGATAAACATTCTTGACTTAGTACACTGCCTGCTTCTCTTTGTAAATGTACGTTATCCACTGAATTAGAAACAATCTGATTCTTTCTTCTGTGAAGCATTTTTGGTGTTTACAATTGCATGAAGCCCTCCCTAGCTGCACTGAATAGTAAGGAAGCCCGTGGCCGTGCCCTGGCAGGCAGAGGTGTCGCTGGCCTTGGTGCTGATGGGTCCCCTTGCTCAGCAGAGGCATGAAGGACCCAGGTCTTTCTCTTCCTTCCAGACTTTCTGGTCTACAGTATAGGTTCCCGTAGGTCTGGATGGGGGCTGCTAGGATGTGAGGCCCCAGGATTCCTCATTCATACCTGAGCATGGAAAGGACTATTCCTGGCCACTCTCTTAAGAAAATCAGAAGAAATTTCATCCTGAGCCAGGAGCGAATCTCTCATTATATCCCATTGGCCTGAACTGTGTCATCTCCACTCTGCAGTCAGTCACAGATGACAGAGATAGTTTGAATCTGATTTGTGTAGGTGACGAGGGACCATGCCTAATATTGGGGGTGTTACTGAGTTAATATTTAAATAACATTTTGAAGTATATTAGTGTCTGGAGCTTACTAAATGAGCAAATGAAGAAAGGAAGCAAGGGAGGAAGAAAGGCTTAAAATCAGGCTTTTTTAAAGAGAAAAAATATTAATAAAGAAAGAGATGTTGGTAGATAAAAATTAAAGAATTTACATCCACTTCTATTTCTGAATGTGGGTGACTAGTTCTTTATTTAGTTATGTATATTGGTCACGTGGGACATTCACTAGTAAAGAACATAGCATCACTACCCCCAATTCCTATCTAAGAATGAAAGGTCTTCATTCTTTTTCAAAAGGTCTGCAGTTCTTGTATTGCCTTTCAGAAGGGTGAGGATAATGGTTATAGTATTGTGTGTGTGTGTGTGTGTGTGTGTTTGGGGCCTATTGAGACACTTGATTCTGCATATTTCCAGAACTGAGATTAATGATTAGGGCTGAGGCAGCAGAATTAACCCGCAGTGGGTGAGAGGGGAGTGGTAGATCTGACAAGGTGGGAACAGCATCCTTTAGTAGATAAGGGACTATTGAGATTGTGTATTAATATTTTTGCTGTGTCAGCTTGTATCAAGGATTTTTTCCCATTTCATCTAGATTGTCAAATTAATTGACATAAAGTTATTCACAATGTTCTCTTAGTATCATTTTAATATTTATGACTTTGTAGGGAAGGTGTATCTCTCATTCTTGAAGTTGGTAATTTGTATCTTCTTTTATTTTCTGGATCATTCTAGTTGAGGTCTTATCAATTTTATTGATCTTTTCAAAGACCCAGCTTTGGTTCCATTCATTTTCTCTTGGTTTTCCACTTTATA
>VSMD01116209.1:0-23750 GCA_008750895.1 Mirza zaza | reverse complement strand
GGGGCCTGGGAGCACCCGGGTGGGCGTGGCCCAGCGCAGGTTGCAGGGGCGTCACCTGGGCAGGGCGGGGCTAGCCGGGTGTGGGAGACGCGGGGCCTGGGGGCGCCCGGGTGGGCGTGGCCCAGCGCAGGTTGCAGGGCGTGTCACCTGGGCAGGGCGGGACTAACCCGGGCGGGAGACGCGGGGCCTGGGGGCGCCCGGGTGGGCGTGGCCTGCCTCACGCGCCGCCCCCCGCGCCCCCGCAGCACGCTGAGCGCCGACGCGGGCCCCGAGTGCTACGAGCTGCAGGTGTGCGTCAAGGACTACTGCTTCGCGCGCGAGGACCGCACGGTGGGGCTGGCCGTGCTGCAGCTGCGCGAGCTGGCCCAGCGCGGGAGCGCCGCCTGCTGGCTGCCGCTCGGCCGCCGCATCCACATGGACGACACGGGGCTCACGGTGCTGCGCATCCTGTCGCAGCGCAGCAACGACGAGGTGGCCAAGGAGTTCGTCAAGCTCAAGTCGGACACGCGCTCCGCCGAGGAGGGCGGCGCCGCGCCTGCGCCTTAGCGCGGCGCGCGTGGGCGGGCGGGCGGCACTGCGCCTGCGCGGCGCGCTTGGCGGGCGGGCGGCACTGCGCCTGCGCGGCGCGCTTGGCGGGCGGGCGGCACTGCGCCTGCGCGGCGCGCTTGGCGAGCGGGCGGCACTGCGCCTGCGCGGAGCGCTGGGCAGGGCAGGGCTTGAGGGGCGGGGCCTCCTGGGGCCGGGCTGCGCCTGCGCCCTGGGCTTAGCGGGCCCCTCCGGGGAACGGGGCAGGGTCCGCGCCCCGCCCCTCGGGGCCGGTGGAGCTGGGCTGGCGGGGACCCCGTCCCTGGAGGAGCCACGTCCCGGGGCTCTGCTGCGGGAAGGCCCCCGCCTCCTGTCCCCTGGAAAAGCCATACGACGGGCCCCCAACCCCCGGGGCCCGAGACCCATTGCCAAGGACGGAACTCTGGGCTCCTGGAGGGGGCCCTGGGCGAGCGCCCCTCAGGGGGTTGGGGGCTGGGCGGGCCAGGTCGCTGGTTGCAGGGCCCCGAGTACCACAGCCCCCCTCTTTGACGTCTGTGCAAAAAATACATGGGGTGAGGGGGAGGATGGGATTTCAAAAGCACATGCGCCCTCGGGCGCCCAAACCCCGGAGGCCGAGGGGACGGCTCTGGGGCACCCACGCTGCCCCTACTTCCCCTTGGGGGTTTGCGTCCCCCTCTTCCCCACCCGCGAACCCAGTCCTCGCATCGTGGGGTTCAACGCACCCATTTGACGGATGGCGAAACTGAGGCCAAGAGAGCTGCTTGAGACTCGGCCGAGGTTCCCAGTGCCATACCCTGTCCCCGGTCCCGTAGGCCCGGGTGCCCCATGGAAGGGCGGGCTGAGGTCGGATGACCCGACACGGCTGCCCATTGCTGCTAACCCCCACCTCAGGGGCCCTTCCCCAGGGGGTGGGGGTCCCGGGCCCAGGCCCCCATCGCACCCGTCCTCCTCTGGCTGCCCAGCAAGACCCCTCCCCTCAGCCTCTTCTCCTGGAGCCCCTCGGGGGTGCCCCGAGAACTCCTGACCTCCCACCAGAAGAGAGTGAGGATTTGGGGTCCCCCGGGACCCAGGTTCCCCCATCCCTTCTTCCTTTCCCAGCATTCTCCAGGCAGGAAAGACCGGGAACTCTAGGGGCGCGTGTGCGTGTGTGTGAGAGAGAGAATACACAGATACGCTCGGGCCTAGTCTCCAAAACCTCATTCATCCGCTCAAACCCCAGGGCCTCAGGACGCGCCCAGCTGGGGCGCTGCTGCCTGCAGCTCTCCCTCCAGCTGCCCGGCCTGGGGTAACTTGGCGAGAGAGCCCCCGCGGGCGGGCCCTGGCCTGTCTTTGCCCACGACCTGCTTGTCCGCGTCGGACCCGGGCACAGGGGGACATGGTTTCTTCTGTCGGGTGGGCAGCACAGGACACGCGGAGCTGGGAGAGACACGAGCAACGGCCCCCAGGGGGACGGGCACCCCGTCAGTCAGAGGTGAAAGGTGAAGGAACCACCCACAAGGCAGGAGCTCCGGGGAGAGGGATCACTGCGGAGGGGTGGGGTCGCTCTGGGGTTACTGAGGCTGATTGGTGGAGAGAGCCTGGAGGCTCCATGAAGAGGAAAAGACACAAACCCTTTGGCCTTAGGCGAGCCCCGGGGCCGCTGGGTGCAGCTGTCCCAGTTGTGCACTGCCCAAGGGTTTGGCATCTCGAAGGGGGAGGCCACATGCAAACCCCAGGCACTGAGCGTTGGGTGTTTACGGTGATGGTTTCCCCGAAATGGGAATTTCCAGCGTCTGGAAGAAGCGGCACCACTCTCTGATTGGAAGGTTCCGTGCGTGCCCTGCACTTGGGCGGGTACGGGGAAACGCGAGCTTGCGACCAAGGGTTAGGATGGAGGATTGGGGGATTCCAGCCAGGCGCAAAGAGGGAGCTCAGAGTGTCCGTCTCATGGTCCCCGGGGGCAGATTTGAAATCCAGACCCTGCCAGGTCTGGGGCTGTGGCTGCGCGGCTGGGGTGGGTGGATGACTCAGGTTTGAGCACACCGGCAATGCAACAGCGGAGGCGGCCTGTGACCTGGGCTGGGCTCCGAGAGATTCGTGGATGGCCGGAAGGAAAAGCAGGAGCTGGGCTGCCTGAGAGAGCCAAGATATTGCCAAAAAGATTCCTTAGGAGCCTTTCTGGTCAAGTGTGTGTGTGTGTGTGTGTGTTTGTAGGGTTCCACAGCACTGGCCTACGCACATGGAGGGAGCTTCAGGGAGTACTTTTCTGACTCCCGAGCTAGAACTGTTTTTGACATTTCCTCCCACTTCTCTTTCCCCAGAGAACTCCTACTCATCCTTCAAAACCCATAACAAAAATCCCCTCTTGCAGAAAACTGTCCCCCCCCCTCCTCCTCCTCCTCAGGACTTCCCCAGCTTTTGCCCCTTCTCTGGTCATGCCCTCCTGCCGTGGGACTGGGGTTGTCTGTGTCCAGCTCTCTTTCTCCCAGACTGGGGACTGAGGCCTCTCTCGAGCTCCGACTTTACCCAGCACAGGCTGGGCGCAGGGCAATGGCAGGGAGGACACGCCTAGTTGGATTACAGGTTGGGGGTGGGGCCGGCGAGTGACTGCGCGTGCCCACGCGTGCGACCTCTCACTGCCCACGAGGACCTGGGCCCAGACGGTGTCTGAGCCAGATTCGGGCTGAGCCGCAGGACACAGCGCACAGAGAAAAGGGAAAAGAGAGAGCTGGAAGCAGGAAGAAGGCCCCCCTGTACTGGCACAACGGGGACCGGAGAGGAGCCGGCGGTGGCAGAGCCCGGTCTCCGATGACACCTCTGGACTTTCGCCGCCACCCCCGTGGCACCCCGGGGTCCCGCGCCCTGGCTGGGCCTCGGGCCTTGCTTGGTACAAGGAGCCGGCCGGGGTCTCCACAGGTCAGGGGAGGGACACAGGCGTGGCAGCCCGTGGCAGGGCGGCCTGGAGGGACGCCTGGGACAGATGCAAAGCACAACACGGCTCCCAGGGGAGCAGGGACAGACACAGAGACGGGGTGACCTCGCGCCCCCAAGCAGACGGGGGCACTTCGAGATGGAGAGAGAAGCAGAGACGGAGACACGCAGGGACGGAGGAGGGCGGGGTCCGTCCTCCGGACCCGCGCAAGGCGGGAGGTGCCCGGGTCGCCCCTGGGCCCCGCAGCCCCAGAGCCCGAAACCCGCCCCGCCCCCCCATCAGAGATGCAAAAAACTCACCACCCAGCCAGGAACCCTTGCAACTTCTCTGGGACCTCAAAGCCTTTCTGCGCCCACCGCTGCCCCGGGCCGGCCGTTCTGCAGGCGGGGACACCCAGGGGCGGGGACACCCAGGGGCCGGGGTGGGGACAGCCGGAGCCGCCTGCTCCCCGAGCCCCGCCCCTAAGAATCGTTACGGACCAAAGCTGTCTTCTCCAACCGCGTTCGCTTTCCTCCTCCTGCCTTTACCGGTTTAGAGAAACCGAGTCACGCCCGCGCCCCTGCCCGGGGTGGTGGCTCTCTGCAGACTCGGCCCCGGGCGGAGGGTCCCTCGTGCACCCCTGGCCACACGCCGGGGGGCCCCCCCAAACCCACCCCGCCCCCGTCCCCAGCCCCCAAGTCGGCCAAGCCATCCCGGGAGGCCGCCCCTCCGCACACCTCCTCTTAGCATGTGACTGCAAACGTGAAATCGGTATGTTGTTCGTTTTCGGTTTGGTTTTGTTTTTTTTTTAATGACACCCTGTCTCTCCGGCGTCTGCACAGATGCCCTCATCTCTCTGTAAATATGTGACTTGGAACAAATGTTTAAAACAAACGAGAAGTGGTCATGGATGCATGGTGTTGAGATGTTTTGCACTATTCCGACTTTTTGGTCTCTGTAAAAATATTTTATTAACAGCAGACATTAAAAAAAAAAGAAAAGAAAAAGGCCACACGGCCGTGGCTGCGCGTGCTGGTCTCCCTGCCTTCCCGTAATGGCAAAAAATCTCCCGTTCCCCGCACCGGCTGCACACACGGCAGAACACGCTTCTTGTCCACGCATATGGCTCATCCGCCTCTCGCGCTGCCCTCGTTTTACAGAGGAGGAAACTGAGGCACAGAGATCACACAGCCACGGAGGGGCGGAGCTGGGATTTGAATCCAGGACACTGGGAAGCTGCTGCTCCCGGCTCAAGGAAGTTAGGGTACAAATGCCAAGGACACATGCCCCTAATTCAACTCACACACCCCACTCTTTTTTTGAGACAGTCTCATTTTGTTGCCCAGGGCGGAGTGCCGTGGCATCAGCCTCGCTCACAGCAACCTCAGACTCCTGGCCTCAAGCGATCCTCCTGCCTCAGCCTCCCAAGTAGGTGGGACTACAGGCATGCTCCACCATGCCGGGCTAATTTTTACAATATATTTTTAGTTTGCCAATTAATTTCTGTTTTTAGTGGAGACAGGGTCTCACTCTTGCTCAGGCTGGTTTTGAACTCCTGACCTTGAGTGATCCTCCCACCTCGGCCTCCCAGAGTGCTGGCATGACAGGTGTGAGCCTCCGCGCCCGGCCCACTTTGTCTGTCTGTTGAGCTCTGATTTTTTTCCACACTGACCGCACACTGTTCGTGTGCGAGTTTATAAAAGCGCTGGGTGTGACCTTACCACCCTAACGGTTTCATAACCCTGAGAACCCACAAACATCTGACTCAGAAGACCCAGCTGGGCAGGGTGTGGGGAAACGCCCCAGCCCCTCTCGGTGGCAGGGCCCGGCCCCGCGAGAGCTCCGTGCGCTTTGTGAGGTTCCTGGCGCCAACGGAGTTATCTGCTCATAGACACACACGCACACACACCCCTTCCAATCTTTCCCAGCTCCCCCGCCTGTGAGCCTCCGTGATGGGCTCCTGGAATGACACCCTGTCACTCACGCGTCCTCGCATCTCCATCTGGGGGCTGTTTTCTGGGGGGACCCAGGCCGCGACAGCCCCCACCCTCGTTCCAAGTCATCTGGGACAAGCCTGCAGTTGACTGGAGATGCTGTGACGTGTACTGTCTGCCTCCGTGCTGTTTTTTCTTTTGAGACAGGGTCTCACTCTGTTGCCCAGGCTAGAGTGAGTGCCGTGGCGTCAGCCTCGCTCACAGCAACCTCACACTCCTGGGCTCAAGCGATCCTCCTCCCTCAGCCTCCCGAGTAGCTGGGACTACAGGCATGCGCCACCATGCCCGGCTAATTTTTTCTATATATTTTTAGTTGCCCAGCTAATTTCTTTCTATTTTTTAGTAGAGACGGGGTCTCGCTCTTGCTCAGGCTGGTTTTGAACTCCTGACCTCGAAGGACCCGCCTGCCTGGGCCTCCCAGACTGCTGGGATGACAGGCGTGAGCCATCGCGCCCGGCCTGCCTCTGTGCTATTTCGGGCAAGTTTTATGGGGCGGGGTGGAGGTGGGGGCCGCTGCCAGCTTCTCCATGGCGTCCACCCTGGTCCCCTCCCACCCCTTGGCAGGCAGCGGGGGGGCGAGGAGCGTGGGAGGCAGTGAGCAAGGCCGCAGACTTCAGTGAAAACCAACCAGGAACGTTTAATACAAAAATAAGCAAGTAGCCCCGACGGGCGCAGCACCGATGGCTGTGACATTCAGCGCAGGCTGGAGGCGGAGCGAGCCCCCCGGCGCTCGCTGGGAAACGGCCTGCCGGCGCCCCAGGGCGGCTGAGTCCCCAGCAAGGCCCCCAACACATGGTCCCACCAAAGACTCGGAGAGAGGAACTTCACCAAGCAGGCCGAGACCACACCTGAGACGCTGGTAGGGGTCGTCAAGTGAACGGAACCAGGCTGGGGGGGGGACCCAGCCCCCAGCTCCTGTGCCCCCTCCAGGGGGGCTCGCCTGAGGCCGCCCTGGTGGGGGAGGAGCTGCCCTCCCTCCTGGGCAGCAGGGGGTGTGGTCTGTACACAGCTCAGGTGGGCGAGTGGGGGGTGGGAGGGAGACAGGGAGGAACAAAAATTAAATTGACCATTCTTCCACCCAACCGGGAGTCAGGAGGCCTGGCATACAGTAGGCGCTCAATAAAATGCTTGTGGCATGAAAAAAAATTCGGAGAGACTCATATCGTTCCTCTCCGTGCCCCAGCACCTGGCAGGCAGCCCTGCGTACAGCGATCAAAAGTGCTCGCCGAGCAACAGCCGAGCCGTTCTCACTCACCGGCGCCTGCCCTGGAGGAGTGCAGGGGAGAAACCCACAAAAGAGTGAAAGGCACTTCGTTTACCTCCGTCCCCGGCACCCGGCTCACCGCCCGTGTGCACACACACAGCAGGCACTCAATAAGCGCACCGAATCAAGAATGTACCTGTGTCCCAAGTGCCAGGCACACAGCAGGTGCTCAGTATGTGTTTGAATACATGAACGTAAGTGTCTTATTTATCTTAACGTCCCCAGAACCTGGATAGTGCCCGACACACAGTAGGCACTCAATAAATACCTGCATGACTAGTGCCTGGCGCTTAATCTGATCAATAAACGCTCGACGGACAAATCCTCCGCCGGCGGGGGGACCGCTTACGCCTCCGTCGCCGTCGCGATGTAGGAGCCTGGCGCACAGTAGGTGCTCACTAAGCGCTGCGCCCGTGAACGTGGACGACGAGGCCTCGGTCCCGCCCAATCCCCGGGTGCCAAGCCCTGTTCCTGGCATGCAGTAGGCACTGCATTAATGCTGCCTGTGTGCACACGATTGCTGAGCAAGAGCGGGCGGGACACTAGCCTGCGTGGAGAGCCCTCCGCAGCCCGCCCGGGGCCGCAGGTGCGGTGGCGGCGGCGGCTCAGAGCTCGTCGCGGGCGGCGCTGTCCAGCGGGGACTGGAGCACGTCCGAGTTCTTGGCCTCCCGGCTCAGCGCCTGCTGCCGCCGCATCTTCTGGGACTTGGCGCGGTCCCAGTCGGTCTTGACCTGCTCGTTGTCCCACACGACCGAGGTCTCCGTGTCGCTCACGTACCCGTCGTCCCCCGTGTAGTGCGTCGGGTAGACGAGCAGGGGCTCCGCGGAGAAGGCTCGCAGGTTGCGGAGGGCGAAGTGGGCCTTGTACTCGGACCTGGAGTGGGGGCGGGGGCGGGGTGAGAGGCAGGGTGGGCCCCGGGGGGGGGACGGGGGAGAGACCGAGACAGGAGTAGGCAGGGGAGGCCGCGGGCGGAGGCTCACGCCTGTAACCTTAGCACTCTGGGAGGCCCAGGCGGGAGGATCATTTGAGCTCAGGAGTTCGAGACCAGCCTGAGCAAGAGCGAGACCCCTGTCTCTACTAAAAATAGAAAGAAATTAGCTGGACAACTAAAAAAAAAAAAAAAAAAAAAAAATATATATATATATATATATATATATATATAAAATAGCCGGGCATGGTGGCACATGCCTGTAGTCCCAGCTACTCGGGAGGCTGAGGCAGGAGGATCGCTAGAGCCCAGGAGTTTGAGGTTGCTGTGAGCGAGGCTGACGCCACGGCACTCACTCTAGCCTGGGCGACAGAGAGAGACTCTGTCTCAAAAAAAAAAAAGAAGAAGAAGAAATAGGGATAGGCACAAACGGAGACAGAGGGGGAGGGGGCGCATGGAGACAGACAGGGTGGGGGCAAACGGGCCGCAAGTCTCCCCCCACCCCAGGAGGACACGGGCCCCAGCCCGCCCCGCACCCGGCTCACACTGGGTGCTTGTCGAACATGACCGGCAGGAACTCGTCCACCGGCAGCATCTTGGCCAGCGGCCCGGCGGCCAGCAGCTTGCGGGCGCCTTGCAGGGAGAGCACGTAGGCCAGGGTCCAGTAGGAGTAGTCGGCCTCCACCAGGTTCCTCACGCGGGGCACGGCCTTCTCGGGGTGCTCCACCTGCATCCGCTTCCGGCCCACGTAGCTGGGGTGCAGAGTTGCGCCCCGTCACACGCCTGCGCCCCGCGGAACTCGGCTAACCCAGACGCTGTACCGGCCTGAGGCCGTCGGAGCTAAGACCCCGGCTCCCTGGCCACGCCCCCAGCCCCACCCCGCCCGAGCCACGCCCCCACGCCCTTCAACCACGCCCTCACCCCCCAGGTCAAGTCTTAGCCACACCCCCCATCCACAGGCCTCAGTCGAGTTTCCAAGCCCTGACCAAGCCTGCGGGCTTCTGGCCGGGCCCGGACTTGCGGGTCACCCTCCCACGGCCCCCCCGACAGCCCTCGACACCCCTCACGGTCCTCCACGACCCAGGGAGCAGGGACCGGAGCCCTACGGCTGTTCTCCCAAGAGATGGCCATGCCCATTACCATGGCCACGCCCCTAGCCCGCCGGCCATGTTCTGGCCACGCCCCCAGTCCCCCCCCCCCCCCGCCCAAAGCCCCGCCTCCAGGCCTGCCCGTCCTGCTCTGGCCACGCCCCCACTCCCACCCCACCCAAAGCCCCGCCCCCAGGCCGGCAGGTCCTGTTCTGGCCACGCCCCAGCCCCACCCACCACAGCCAAGCCACGCCCCAGGCCGGCAGGTCCTGTTCTGGCCACGCCCCAGCCCCACCCACCCCAGCCAAGCCACGCCCCAGGCCGGCTGGTCCTGTTCTGGCCACGCCCCAGCCCCACCCACCCCGAGCCACGCCCCCAGACCCCACCCCGCGCCCGTCGGCACGCACATGAGGTCCCAGTCCAGGCCCTCCCGCTCCACGTCCCGCATGAGGTTCATCAAGCGCCTCTTGAAGAAGATCTCGAAACGCAGGTCGTCCTCAAACACGAGCGCCTTCTGCAGCCCCCGCTCCACCACCTGCGGGAGGAAGCCCTGCAGGTCACCGGGAGACCCAGGCCCCGCCTGTCCCCAGAGCCAGCGCTTGCTTGAAGAGGCTGGGGCCGCCTGGAGGGAAGCAGGGGCGGCTCCCTCTCCTGCTGGCTCCAGGCCGTGCGCCCCCCCCCCACTGCCCAGCGCCACCCACGAGGAACTAGCGTCAAGGAGCGGGGGCACCGGCCCCTACCACTCTGCGGCCCGACACCCCCATGTGGCCTCACGTCCGACGGGCGCAAGTGTGACCCCCGGCCTGACACCCTCGTCCCTCGCAGCCTCTCCCTCGGGAGCCCTCGGTGAGGGGCGCCCCCGCACGCCCGGCCAGCCCAGGTCGCCCAGTCGCGCACTGTCGCCTCTGCCAACACGGCAAACGTGGAGACAGAGGCAGGCGGGAGTGAAGGGGCCGTGCGCGGGGGTCCCTGGCCCCAGATGCTGCCTCTGGGGCTCGCCCCGCCCCCTCCCAGCCTCAGTTTCCCCATCTGCACAACGGAGGCCCCGCCCCCCGCAGCGTGCACTGCAGAGCCCGGCTGGGGGAAGGGGGATTCCGTCCCTCCCTCCCTCGGCCCCCCATCCCTGAGACCCAGCGTCGTGACTCGGCCGGCCGGCCCTGGGCACCCACCTCCTTCCAGATGTTGTAGTGGCTGAGGAAGCAGCCCAGCTCGCCCTTGGTGAGCGGCCGGCCGTGGTACGGGTCCCGGTAGCCGGGCAGCATCTGGATGCCCAGCGCCTCCACCTGGCTGGCGTTCATGGCTCTGCGGGGCAGGGCGGAGGGCGCGAGGAAGCCAACCCTGCCTGCCACGCGACCGTCGGGGTCCCTCCTCCCCGACACTGCACCCCGCGCACCCGCCTCCCAGCACATGGTCTACACTCGCGGGCAGACCTGCCCTTCCCTCCTCCTGGGGTCGGACTGACTTCCCCTCTGCCGCCCCCACCACCGTCTCCCACACCAGAGGTGCGTGGACCTACCCTTCCCGGAGTCAGGACTCACCGCCCACAGCCCCGACCAGCGTGGGTCTACACCCGCAAAGACCTGCCCCTTCCCCAGGGCGCATTCGCTTCCCCTCCACAACGCCCCACCAGCGAGCTCCACACCTGTGCTTAGACCCCGCCCCCCGGCGGAATCACTCGCCATCCTCCGCCAGCGAGGTCTACACCCGCGTGCCGACCCGCCTCGCCCCGGTCTCGGACTCACTTGCCGTCCACCGCCTCCACCAGCAGACACTCGATCTCTTGCTCGCGCAGCGCCCGCAGCATGCGCGCCCGCCGGTCCTGCCGCCGCTTCAGGTTGATCATGAACACCTGCGGCCACCGAGCGTGGTCGGACCCCTGCCCCGCCGCCCCGCCACGTGACCCCTGCCCCGCCGCCCCGCCACGTGACCCCTAGCCCCGCCCAGCCCCAGCCCCGCCCCGCCCCGGGAGGCCCCGCGCACCTCATCGAAGCCCATCTTGTCCGGCGTCTTGGTGGGCGCAGAGACGAACCGCGAGGGCTCCACCGGCGGGTGCTTCACTGCGGGGCAGAGCAGCTCAGCCCTTGCCTGGGCCCCCTGTCCAACCTGGCTTCCGCCCCCAGTCCCACCGCATTCGGGCCGCGGGCACCACCGCAAAGACCCCATTTCTACCGCAGGACCTTTGCACACGCCGGGTCCCTGCCTGGAGCAGCCCTCCCTCTCCCCTGCCTCACCCTCAGTCCTCGGCCGCCATGCGCGGGGAGGGAACGGACCTCCCCTCGGCAGGCTGAGTCGGGCACCTCCTCTGCGCCCCACGCCGCGGGGCTTCCACCGCCAGAGCCACCCCCGCCCTCGCTGTCCTGTTCGCCTGGCCCTGCACCTGTCTGTCGTGAGCCCTTTAGGACACCAGGTCTGTGCGCTCACGACGGGCCCCCAGCGCAGGACAGGCGGCATGCACTCCATAATCGCTCGTAGAGTGGAGACAGCAACCGCGGCGGGCTGTGCAGCCTTGGCCAGGCTGGGCCTCGGCTTCCCTCCTCTATAAAATGGGCCAACAGGCTGGGCGCGGTGGCTCACGCCTTTAATCCCAGCACTTTGGGAGGCTGAGGTGGGAGGATCACTTGAGGCCAGGAGTTTGAGACCAGCCTGTGGCAATATAGCGAGACCCCATCTCCACAAAAAAATGTTCAAAAAAATCAGCCGGGCTTGGTGGCGCGTGCCTGTGACAGCCCCAGCCACTCGGGAGGCCGAGGCAGGAGGACTGAGGCTTCGGTGAGCTGTGAGCCCACCACTGTCCTCCACGCTGGGTGACAAGTCTAAGCGAGGTCATTAAGGAGGACCCTGAACCGCGTGGCTGGAGTCTATGAAAAAGGAAACCTGGACAGAGACGCGCACGCGCACTCGGGAGGGGGGGTGGGAAGCGGCCCCGGGACGCGCGGACGTGTCCGCTAGAGTCGCCGGCGACCGCGGGAGGCAGAGCGGCAGGAGCGGGGCCTCCCGGGGACCGGGCCGCCCGGCCAACCCCCTGACTTTGCACTTCGGGCCTCTGGAACCCCGAAAGTAAGGCTCAGCTGCTTTGAGCCACCGGGCCTGTGGCCCTGCCACAGCAGCCGCGGGACCTCGCAGCCGCGTCAAGTGAGCGTCTCGGAACGTCACGCTGTCGCCTGCGGGCCCTGCGCCGAGGAAGGAGGGACCCGCGGTGGGTGTCCGGCTCCCGGGAAGGTGGGGCTCCGGCTGCGACCAGGCTGGCCCGAGAGAGAGCGCAGAGCCCGGCGCCCCCCGCGGCAGGAGCAAAGGCCAGGGGGTGAGCTCGCGGGACGCGCACAGCCCCCGGGGACACTGTGTCTTGGGGTGGCCTCCCCGCCAGGGCCCTTTCGTTCCCGGTCACCTGCCTGCGTCACTCAGCGCTGGGGGCAGGGCTCTGGGATCCGAGGGCCCAGGTTCCGATCCCAGACGCCGCTTCCCGGGCCAGCCCGGACGCTGAAGGCCGGGACGTCGGGCCGGACGCGCCCAGGGGACCCACCCCGGGACAATCAGGGCGCAGCTGGCCCGGCTGGCAGCAGCCACTGCACACGGTGGTCACACGTCATCGCGGGGAAAAGCGGACGCTGCCCGCGAGCGACCGGGAGACGGCGGCTGCAGGCTGGGCGCCTCCGCCCGCCGCGACCCTGCGCGCCCGCTTCCCCTGAGCTCCGCGAGTGGTCGCCGCGAACCGCCGGAGTGGGGCGTGCCCTTGGGGACCCCTGAGCACGCGGCTGGTGTCAGAAGTGACGGTGGCCTTGGAGGCGCCGTCCCCGGACTGTGCACCCAGGGGCCGCGCGTCTGCGCCTTCCCCAGGCGCGCGCACAGCGACGCCCACGCGGCGCCGGGGCAACGGGAGCACCCGCTGCGCCCCTCAGCAGACTGGCCGAGGGACACGCGGTCGCCGGGCCAGCCCAACCCGCGACACGGCCCAGAGCAGATGCGTCCGCGGCGGGGCGTCTACGCGACTTGCACGGGGCGCACGCGGACGGCGGGCAGGGCGCAGGGCCTGGGGAAGGCGGGAGGGGCCGCGCGGGCCGCGCCCCGCCAGTGACATGCCCGGGTCACGTGGGGAAGGAGCGAGACGGGGTTTCCCATCCGCCAGGACTGGCATCCTTCCCCGCGTCCTGCTCGCCTCAAATCTCATCCTACAAAGGATCCTCTTCCTTTCCTTTCCTTTTTCTTTTCTTTCTTTTCTTTTCTTTTTCTTCTCCTTTCCTTTCCTTAACTTTCCGTTCTCCCTTCCCTCCCCTCCCCTCCCCCTCCCTCTTTCCTTCCCTTTCTCTTTTTTTCTTCTTCCTTCCTTTCTTTCTTTCTTCTGAGACAGGGTCTCACTCTGTCCACTCTGTCGCCCAGGCTGCAGTGCCGTGGTACAATCAGCTCACTGTAGCCTCGAACTCCTGGCCTCAAACGATCCTCCCAACTCAGCCTCCCGAGTAGCTGGGACTCCAGCCATGCGCTACCAGGCTTGGCTCATTTTTAAGGTTTTTTTTTTTTTTTTTTACAGATAAGGTCTCACTATGTTGCCCAGGCTGGTCTCGGACTCCTGGCCTCAAGTGATCCTCCCCGCTCAGCCTCCTGAGTAGCTGGGACCATAGGCGCACACCACCACGCCCGGCTACACAAAAGATTTTTTTTTTTTAATCTTTTTAGATAAAGTGTGTAAAACACACAAAAGATTTTTGAACACACAGCACGGTGCAAGCGCCCACACATGGGGAGAAAATGTGGGTTCCGTGCAGGACATAAGGAAGCGTTTGCACACACACCTGAAACCTCCAGGCCTCCTGCCCGTCTGTTGTGTGTGCTTCACTCTCGCCCTTAAGGGATCAGGGAAACAGTCACGTCCCTGTTTTGTTCGAGTTTTTAACAACATCGATTGTTCTCCCTACCAGAAATAACAGCAGACACGTGCGTGAGGGTTTAAACTGGGAAAAGAGGCCGGGCGCGGTGGCTCACGCCTGTCATCCCAGCACTCTGGGAGACCGAGGCGGGCGGATCGCTCAAGGTGAGGAGTTCGAGACCAGCCTGAGCAAGAGCGAGACTCCGTCTCTACTAAAAAATACAAATAAATTAATTGGCCAACTAAAAATATAAAGAAAAAAATGAGCCGGGCGTGGTGGCGCATGCCTGTAGTCCCAGATTACTCGGGAGGCTGAGGCAGGAGGATCGCCTGAGCCCAGGAGTTGGAGGTTGCTGTGAGCGAGGCTGACGCCACGGCACTCACTCTAGCCTGGGCAACACAGTGAGACTCCGTCTCAAAAAAAATAAAATAAACAAACTGGGAAAAGCATGTCAGCCACAGGGACGCTGCTCAGGGGCTGGCTTTCGATGGCAGCTGGTGGTGAGCAGAGACCCACCTCCCCTTACTGCAGCCGGGTGGGGCCGGGGCACCTGCGGGCGACAGACACTCAGGTGCTAGCTGGGCCTCCCACAGTGTCTAACGCCAGGTGTCTTGAGGGCAGGGTGCCATCCCGCCTTCAGCCACCAGGGGGAGCCACAGACAGAACATTCCACAACCAGGTCAGGCTGGGGAAACTGAGTCCTCAAGGCAGAAGCCTCACCCCTCCCTCAGCCAGTCCCCCTCCGGGCAGTGGTGGGGACAGTCCTGCTGTGTGTAGCGGTTTGTGTGTCCAGCACAGGACAAGGCTCACACGGGGACAGGAGCCCGCTCCCCAAAGGACATCGTCTCCGGGGTCCCCCAGAGAGACGGCAGCTGGTTTCACAGTTTACATATTTATTTTCTTATGCATTTCAAAGACCCAGGCTTGCAACTATGGTAAAAAGAAAAAAAAAAAACTGCAGAATTCCCTGTTTTTAAAGAAATTTCTTGGGCCAGGCGCAGTGGCTCACGCCTGTGATCCCAGCACTCTGGGAGGCCGAGGCAGGAGGATCGCTCGAGGTCAGGAGTTCGAGACCAGCCTGAGCAAGAGCGAGACCCCGTCTCTACTAAAAATAGAAAGAAATTATCTGAGCAACTAAAAATATACATATAGAAAAGATGAGCCGGGCGTGGTGGCGCATGCCTGTAGCCCCAGCTACTCGGGAGGCTGTGAGCTCGCCCTCTTTCCTGTGAGCTCGCCCTCCTGCACCATGACGCCACCTCCTCCAGGAAGCCCTCCCGGACGGCCCCGAGCACGCTGTGTCCAGCTGCCTGCAAACCAGCTCCGTGGGAGTGGGGACGGCCACCCACCGCGTCCCCCGTGCATGCCCTCGTACCCGGCGGCACCCAGCAGGCGCTGGATGAGCGCTCACCGACAGGTGCTAGACGGGTGGAAAAGGGAGGCGGCCCGGCCCTGCCGGGGCAGCGAGCGCACGAGACTCACCCATGACCTCCAGCTGCACGTGCATGAAGCTCTCGGCCTCGTCCTGGAGGCTGCTGTGGGAACGCAGCGGCACCGGCAGGAAGCCGTACACCTCCCTGTTGCACACGTGCATCTGCACCTCTGCGCGGGAAAGCACCGTCAGAAACGGAGGCGGCCGGCGCCCGCGCTCCTGCCTGGGACCCCAGCGCTCTGGGAGGCCGAGGCGGGAGGACCGCTTGAGGCCAAGGAATTCAAACCCAGCCTGAGCAAGAGCGAGACCCCGTCTCTACTAAAAAATAGAAAGAAATTAATTGGCCAACTGAAAATATATAAATAGAAAAGATGAGCCGGGCATGGTGGAGCACATGCCTGTAGTCCCAGCTACTCGGGAGGCTGAGGCAGGAGGATGGCTCAAGGTCAGGAGTTCAAACCCAGCCCCAGCAAGAGCGAGACCCCGTCTCTACTAAAAAATAGAAAGAAATTAGCTGGACAACTAAAAATATACATATAGAAAAGATGAGCCGGGCACGGTGGCGCGTGCCTGTAGTCCCAGCCACTCGGGAGGAGGCTGAGGCAGGAGGATCGCCTGAGCCCAGGAGTCTGAGGCTGCTGTGAGCGAGGCTGACGCCACGGCACTCGCTGTAGCCTGGGCGACAGAGCGAGACTCTGTCTCAAAAAAAAAAAAAAAAAGAAGTAAGCACATTGTTTTCCCTGATTATACAACCGACATGTGCTCAACCACGGGAAACTGGGAGAACACAGAGAACTACCAAAACGGAAGCAACACTCAGGAAAGAAGTCGTGAAGAGCTGGGGGGCGAAGCCAGGGCCGGAGGCAGACTGGGGTCTTGGGGACGTCATCTGAACGCCTGGATCCAGCTGCACCTGAAGCCGGCCCTGCACCCTGCAGCTGCGGCTGTGGGAATCCCCTGGGTGCCCTCTTTGGAGGCCGGAGCGGGGCAGCCCCGTGGCGCACGCACCTGCCTGCTTGCAGGAGAAGGCGAAGACGATGATGTCGTCGAAGGGCCAGGTGTAGTCGCGGTGGGGCGGGAAGAAGGCCAGGTTCCGCGAGGCCGCCTTGCGCAGGTCCACGAGGAAGGTGGAGTGCACCATGGGCACCGCGAAGCAGCCGCGCCGCTCGCGCTTGCGGATGGGGATGTAGGCGGGGGTGCGCCGGTAGTAGCCCTGCGGGCAGCGGGGCCGGGGCTCTGCTCGCTCGGGGTCCCCCCAGGGGCGAGGCTGGAGGCCGGCCTCAACCCTCAACCCGACAGAAACCGGCTCCGGGGTAAGGTAGGAGACGCGGCGGCCAATCAGAGAGGACCCGGGTGGGGCCCGCAGGCCTGGCTCCGCCCCCGAGCCCGGCCGACGGGCGGGGCAGCCGCGGGAGGGGCCTCGCCAGGCGGGAAGGGGAAGGCCCAAGGCGGAAGCCGGGCCCGCCTTCGAGACCCTGGGATCCGTCTCCGCACCGCGGGGAAAGGTCACATGTGTGATTTCGAGGAAGACGGGGAGGGGCTGTGGGATCTCTCAGAAGAGAAGTTTCCAAAGCTTCTGGGGCCGGGCGCGGAGGCTCACGCCTGTCACCCCAGCACTCTGGGAGGCCGAGGCGGGAGGATCGCTCGAGGTCAGGGGTTGGAGACCAGCCTGAGCAAGAGCGGGCCCCCGTCTCTACTATAAATAGGAATTGTGAGCACAGCGGCCTTTGAGTTTGTACGACGGGTTTTAGGAGCACAGAAGCGCGCGGCTGTCCAACCTCAACATCCCGACTTCTGTCGTTATGCGAGTTCCGCCTCAATTTCAAGCAGAAAGACTACGAGGCGGGCAGGCTCAGTGTCCCGGCTCCGGCCACGCAGTCCCCCCGCCCTGGCCACGGCCCCTGCTCCGGCCCCCGACTCTTCTTCCCTCCCCCTGGCTTTGCAGGGAAGCCCAGGCTCAGCCCTGGGCCGGGATATGTGACAGGCGTTGGCCAATCGGAGCCTTGTGTTTCCCCGGCTTCGGTGACTGTGGAGATGGCCCGGTCACAGCGGACTTGGGCCGGATGCCGACGGGATCGTGCCCGGGCAGCCCGAGAACGAAGCCACCCGCCAGAGAAGAACGGGCGTCTGAACGCCTGGATCAAGCCATGCCTGAAGTCCCACCTCTGACGCCACCACTTGCTAGCTGCGTGCGTTCAGGCAGGTCACTTCTCCGTGTTTGCTTCCACCCCGGGAATGGGGGCGGGGGCACGGTCGCAGCCTCTGCCTCCCTCCCTTCGTCAGGTTTAAAGGTTAAGGCTCACCGCGGTGGCGTCTACAGAAGCGCTCACCACGGGGCACGGGGCACGGCAGGCCCAGACTCCCCGAGCCCGGCGCGGCCGGCCCTACCTGGGAGGTCATTCCGCACCAGAAGTTGGAGTAGGCGGCGCGCGAGTCCAGCATGGGCGCCACCACCGTCCTGTTCTCGGCGATGAGCAGGCTCAGCGTGTCGGGGTTCAGGAGCAGGTTGTCGGCGTCCACGAACTGCAGAACGGCGGCGGCGTCAGCGCCGGGAGCGGGTGGGGACGGCCGGGCCCCTGGAGAGCCCCGCGCCAGCCCGCAGCCCGCAGCCCGCAGCGCCGCCCTGAAGAACGGGCCGCGCCCACGGGACGGGAGGGCCGCCAAGGAGTCCCGCACACGCGGCGCCTCGAGTCACGCGCAGGACGGCGGGGACCCGGCGAGGCCCCACGGCCGGAGCCCCAGAGACGGGCGGCGTGGACGGCAGCGCGGACCGATGGGGAGGGCAGAGGTCGCCTCCGCCACGAGTGGCCTTTATGTTTTTTTTTTTTTGAGACAGAGTCTCGCTCTGTCGCCCGGGCTAGAGTGAGTGCCGCGGCGTCAGCCTCGCTCACAGCAACCTCAGACTCCCAGGCTCAAGCGATCCTCCTGCCTCAGCCTCCCGAGTAGCTGGGACTACAGGCATGTGCCACCACGCCCGGCTAATTTTTTCTATATATATTAGTTGGCCAATTAATTTCTTTCTATTTATAGTAGAGACGGGGTCTCGCTCTTGCTCAGGCTGGTCTCCAACCCCTGACCTTGAGCGATCCTCCCGCCTCGGCCTCCCAGAGTGCTGGGGTGACAGGCGTGAGCCGCCGGGCCCGGCCCCCTCTCTCAGTTTCGTTGCTTTTCTGGTCCCGTCCACCTTTCTCAGGACACTGAGCTGGCGGCGTGCTGGGGGAGGGTCTGGGCACCACCGCGCACAGGTCACGGGGAGGACTGTGACCCAGGACACTTATCCCGGCATCACCGAGACTCAACCACCCCCTACCCCTGGATGCCACCGGCAGCCCTGGAGGAGGAAGTGGAAGTGGCGCGGCCACAGCGCGGTGGCGCTGACAGCCCCCGCCCCCTCCCCGCCCTCCCCGCCCTCCCGCTGCTGGGAAGTGGCCCAAGTATCTGTCGTCACGCACAACGGGGACAAAAGTGGAGATGAGCCGCGTGTTCGACAGCAGGGGACCACTGGGGACACCAAAGTCTACTCGTCCCTGACAACTAAGAAGTGACGCTCAGGGCCGGGCGTGGAGGCTCACGCCTGTCGTCCCAGCACTCTGGGAGGCTGAGGCGGGAGGATCGCCTGACGTCAGGAGTTCGAGACCAGCCTGAGCAAGAGCGAGACCCCCGTCTCTACTAGAAATAGAAAGAAATTATCTGGAGAACTAAAAATATATAGAAAAACTTAGCCAGGCGTGGTGGCGCATGCCTGTAGTCCCAGCTACTCGGGAGGCTGAGGCAGGAGGATCGCTTGAGCCCAGGAGTCTGAGGTTGCTGTGAGCGAGGCTGACGCCACGGCACTCACTCCAGCCTGGGCAATAAAGTGAGACTCTGTCTCCAAGAAAAAAAAAAAGGAAGTGACGCTCAGGGCCCAGGTGACCCGGGATCACATGATTCCCCCCTCCCCCACCGTCTAGCTGCGTCACCCCGAAGCAACTCACTTCCCCTCTCTGAGCCTCAGTTTACCCATCTGCAAAACGGGGTAATGGCGGTCCCCCTCCAGCATCCTGCTGCCCCTCCTTCCCTGGGGACACCCCCAATCCCCCCACCCCTCCGTGACCGCGGCTGGCTGGCCGGGACACTCACCAGGATGTAGTCAGCCCACATGTCGCGAGCTGACTTCAGGGCCGCCTGGCGCAGCTTCATGACGTGCTCGTAGCGCAAGTCGGACCAGTGTTTGGGGCCCTCCTCGTCCGGGTAGGACCTGGGAACAGAGGGGCCGCTGTGACAGTGGGGGACTAGGGCGCCCGGGGGCCACTGTCAGCCCAGAGAGGGCCTGAGCCCCACTGGGAGTAATCAGAGAGGGCTTCCTGGAGGAGGGGGCGTGTAAGCTGATCTGAAGGCTGGGACGGAGGCAGCGTGTCCCTGGCAGGGGACACCTGAGACAGAGTCTCACTCTGTCGCCCGGGCTGGAGTGCCGCGGCATCAGCCTCATTCACAGCAACCTCCAACTCCTGGGCTCAAGCGATCCTCCTGCCTCAGCCTCCCGAGTAGCTGGGACTACAGGCATGCGCCACCACGCCCGGCTCATTTTTTCTACATATTTTCAGTCGTCCAGCCAATTTCTATTTTTAGTAGAGACGGGGTCTCGCTCTTGCTCAGGCTGGTCTCTAACTCCTGACCTCGAGCGATCCTCCCGCCTCGGCCTCCCAGAGAGCTGGGAGGCTCCAGGCAGGGCCCGGCACTCACCTGGGCTCCTCCGCCGGCCGCCACTCCACAGAATGGTACAGACCCTTCACGGCCACCAGCCACTCCCGCAGCACGGCCGACGTGTTGTCCGAGTTGTGGTCCGTGGCCACCCTGCCCGCAGAGGGGGACAGTCGGCACGGCTGGGGAGACCGAGGCACGGCCAGGCAGCAGCGAGGCAACTCGGGCTCCTCCGAGGCCCAGCTCGGTCTCCCACCAGCTCTATGTGGCCCCTGGCGGGACACTTCCCCACTCCCGTGCCTCAGTTTCCCCGTCTGTAACAGGAGGCGTAGGGCGGCAGCCAGTTGACCAGGATGCGGGAGAGATTAAACGAGCTAATCTTGGGGAAACACACTGGCAACTGGTGGTCTTCTCACCGAGCACTAGGATCGTGTGACCACACTCGGTAGCAAGTGCGTGTCACTTAAATCCGTGCGTCGTGACCCCCAGGCCGCCTTCGTTCAGGCTCTCCTAGGAGCGACGCCACCTCGGGGTGGGCTGTGGTCACTCAGTCATTCAACAAACGTCTGTGGAAAATCCAGTCCTGTGTTTGTCTTTTTTTTTTTGAGACAGAGTCTCGCTCTGTGGCCCAGGCTAGAGCGAGTGCCGTGGGGTCAGCCTCGCTCACAGCAACCTCCAACTCCCGGGCTCAAGCGATCCTCCTGCCTCAGCCTCCCGTGTAGCTGGGACTACAGGCATGCGCCACCACGCCCGGCTAATTTTTTCTGTGTATTTTTAGCTGTCCTGCTACTTTCTTTCTATGTTTTAGTAGAGACGGGGTCTCGCTCTTGCTCAGGCTGGTCTCGAACTCCTGAGCTCGAGCGATCCTCCCGCCTCGGCCTCCCAGAGTGCCGGGATCACAGGCGTGAGCCGCCGCGCCCGGCCCAGTCGTGTGTTTGGATCCTGCAGACTGGGGGATCCGGGAGTGGAGGGAAGAGGGACATTCGGAAGTCCAGCTTGACGGAGGAGCCCAGAGCTAACTGTCCCCGACCGGGTAAGCTGACAACAGCAGCAGCAGTAATAATAATAAAAACAGCAGCCACGCTCTCCTCACAGACAGCCAAGCCCCTGCCAGTCACAGGCTCAAGCCCACCAGCTGGTTAAGCCGAGACAAACCCAAAAGGAGGATCGGACTAAGGCCCCCACTTCCCATTTGAGGAAACTGAGGCAGGCAGTGAGAAATCAGCAATCTGAGCATCGTTCAGGGCTCTGCCCCCGTCCACACCCAGGCCGGCCCAGATGTGCAGCAAAGGCGACAGCAGGTCTGTCCCCACTCGGGATCTGCCCAGCGGGGCGCAGGCCACGGACGCCCGGGCACAGGCAGGACGGGGTCCAGCCGACTTAATGGGAGGGTCTGGCCAGCCATAATGGGGTGGCAGCAGGCAGGCCCCGCCAGGACAGGGACCAGGGACGGGGACTGGGACGCACGTGGACCTGGCGGGACAGGGGACCGGGAATGGGGTGGGCTC
This sequence comes from Mirza zaza, assembly GCA_008750895.1. Classification (NCBI taxonomy): domain Eukaryota; kingdom Metazoa; phylum Chordata; class Mammalia; order Primates; family Cheirogaleidae; genus Mirza; species Mirza zaza. Next base: position 2,558 of record VSMD01116209.1, on the reverse strand, counting down.
GGCGGGGCGGGACAGGGACGGGGGACGGGGACACGGGACCTGTGTGGACCCGACGTGGCGGGACACGGACAGGGACGGGGGACACGCGTGGACCCGGCGGGGCAGGACGGGGACAGAGATGGCGGGATGGGGACAGGAGTGGACCCGATGGGACCAGGGACTGGACGGGGACGGGGGACGCGCGTGGACCTGGCGGGATGGGCCCGAGGACGGGGCTGGGGGGACCGAGCGGGGACGGGGACCTGGTGGGACGGGGACACGCGTGGACCCGATGGGACTGGGGAGGGGACACCTGTGGACCCGGCGGGACAGGACGAGGCCAGGGGCCCGGGCGGGCCGGGGGATGGGACGAGAGGCCGGGGGACGGTGGCCGGGGGATGGGATGAGGGGCTGGGGCGGGCCGGGGACCGGACAAGAGGCCGGGGCACGGGGTCCGGGGGATGGGACGAAAGGCCGGGGACGGGGGCCGGAGGGCTGGGGCCGGAGGGCCGGGGGGACGAGGGCCGGGGGTGGAGGGCCGGGGGTGGAGGCCCGTAGACGAGGGGCCGGGGACGGAGGACCGAGGACGGAGGGCCGGGGACGGAGGCCGGGGACGGAAGGGCCGGGGGGGCCGGAGGCCGGGGCCGGAGGCCGGGGGGGACGGAGGCCGGGGACGGAGGCCGGGGCCGGAGGCCGGGGGGGCCGGAGGCCGGGGCCGGAGGCCGCTCACCACAGCGCCGTGCGCTCCCGCGGGTGGCGCAGCCGCTCGAGCGCGCCCAGCGTGGCGGGCAGCGCGTGCGCCGCGTTCCGCGCCAGCAGCGCGACGAGCACGCGCGGCGCCTGCAGCGGCGACTCGGGGCTCCAGCGCTCCTCGGGGAAGTAGGCGGCGGCGCCCGGCCCGGCCCGCGGCGGCGCCCCGAGCAGCAGCAGCAGCAGCGCCGGGAGCGGCCGCGCGCGCCGCCCGCACGCCCGCGGGGCCGCCGCCATCGCGCCGCGCGTCGCCTTTAAGCCGCTTTCCTGCCGGCCGACGCGGGCCGCGCCCGGAAGCGGTCGCCGCGGCCCCGCCCCCGCCGTGCTCCTTAAAGGGGAGGAGCGCGCCGGGCCGGAAGTCCGCCGTCAGGCCCCGCCTCCAGACGGCCCGGCGTGACGTCAGCCGGCCGCCCCCCCCCAGAACGCCCCGCCCCCGCCCGCGCCTTAAAGGCGCAGAGCGCTCGGAACACGTGGGAGCCGCCAGGGCCGCGGAGCCCGCCCCGCCCCGCCCCGCCTCGGGGCGCCTGCTCCCCCGCGGACCTCCGTCCACCTCCCCTGCTGGAAGACCCGGGCTGTGCCACCAGGCGGGCCTGGCTTCTTGGAACCTGGGTTGGGACGCGAAGGACCCGAGCCTCAGTTTCCCCGGCTGCGACGTGGGTGTCGCCGTCCTGGTTCCAGAACTCCCCCAGGTGTCCTGGAGGCTTGCTGGGCGAGGAGGCCCTGACATCCACAGACCGCTTCACATCCAGCCCCGCCGTGGGCTCGCTGTGTGCCAGCCTCAGTTTGTCCATCTGTGAAATGAGAGCGCAGGCGATGCTGCTGGAGAGTGCTGGAAAGTGCTGGAATGTGCTTGGAGCGTGCTGGAACGTGCTGGAATGTGCTGGAACATGCTTGGAGCGTGCTGGAAAGTGCTGGAACATGCTGAGCACGGGCTCCTCCAGAAGCTGGGTCGGCGTTTCCAAGAAGACGCTGCTGAGGGATTGTTTTCCACTACTCCAATGTTGTGTTTTTTAATTGATCGTGCTTGTGTCCTCTCTTAAAAATTAAGCCTTAAAAATGATGCTGAGAGGCCAGGCGCGGTGGCTCACGCCTGCCATCCCTGTACTCTGGGAGGCCGAGGCGGGAGGATTGTTCGAGGTCAGGGGTTAGAGACCAGCCTGAGCAAGAGCGAGACCCCGTCTCCACTAAAAATAGAAAGCAATTAATTGGCTAACTAAAAATATATAGAAAAAATGAGCCGGGCATGGTGGCGCACGCCTGTAGTCCCAGCTACTTGGGAGGCTGAGGCAGAAGGATTGCTTGAGCCCAGGAGTCTGAGGTTGCTGTGAGCGAGGCTGACGCCACGGCACTCTAGCTCGGGGCACAGAGTGAGACTCCGACTCAAAAAAAAAAAAAAGAAACAGAATTAACGTCTTCGTCCCTTCCTGGGTAAAAGGGAAACAGCTGAAGGAGGCTGTGAAGTGCGAACGTATCTCAGAAGGTGGAGCTGGAGGGAAAACTCTGCAAAGGTCTGGAATATCTCATTCTCTTGGGAGAGGCTGGAAACTCCAGGACAGAATAGGAGGACAGCATCTGCGTGGAGCTGGCAAGTCCCTCCCTCTGAAAGCTGAGGGAAGAACGTGACCCCGGGAAATCCCTGCGGAGCCCAGTCCGGAAGCAGCTGGTGGAGAATCCGCCAGCCTCAAGTGAGCAGATGTCTTTCCTGGCAAGCAGAAGGAAGTCACAAAAGCTTCTGTCCCAGCTGGGAAACTTGATACTAAGTTAAGATTTGGAGCTAGGAAACAAACCCAAAAGGATTACAGCAAGCTGAGAGGGAAAAAAAAAAAAAA
>VSMD01116201.1:0-15099 GCA_008750895.1 Mirza zaza | reverse complement strand
CCCCGCCGCCGCCCTGCGCAGGGACACCCCACCTGCCACCTTCGTCCGCCCCCGCCGCCGCCCTGCGCAGGGACACCCCACCTGCCACCTTCGTCCGCCTCCGCCGCCGCGCTCCGAGCCTGGACGCCGCCCGGGCGCAGGACCGGCCCCAACCGCGCGCCGGGCTCCCACTCGGGGCGGGCGCCCGCAGCCTTTTAAACCCTGCTGCGCCCCGGGGTTCGCGTCGGAGTCCGCGCGCGGGGCGGGGCCGAGGAAACCGCGGGCCGCGGGGGGGGGGGGCGGCGGCGGGCCCTGCGCCTGCGCGAGCCCCTCCGCGGCGCCTGCGCGAGCCCCTCCGCGGCGCCTGCGCGATCCCCTCCGCGGCGCCTGCGCGAGCCCCTCCGCGGCGCCTGCGCGAGCCCCTCCGCGGCGCCTGCGCGAGCCCCTCCGCGGCGCCCGGGACCGCCCCGAGACGGGTGTGGGAGGGAAGGCGTCCTGAAACCGACCGCGGAGCGGAGACTCACGGGGGGACTGGGGAAGAGCGACCTGGAACCCTGGTCCCTTCCGCTCCCAGGAGGCGAAGGTAGAGTGACTGGCAGGCTCCGATTCTGCGGCAGGAAGGTCCCGGGGCCTGTGTGCCACGCCCTCGTCTTACGTACGGGAGGAATTCCGTTAGCACCGAAGCATTTGCTCCACCTCCCACGGCTAGTCAGTGCCAGTCCCGGGCCCGGATACAGAGCCCGGCGTGCCAGGTCCTAGTGCCGAGCCCTTCTGCACCCCGGCGTGTGGCCCGCGGTGCTGGTGCGCGCAGCGAGCCAGACGGTGACCTCTGTGCGGGGTTCGGAGGCACAAACGGCTTCAGGGAGTTGGTGCAGCATTTCAGGATGTCATCTGAGACCCACACACACACCCCTTACCCTCGTTGTTCCATTCTCAGGCTGGAAGCAATTGAAAGCATTTCTTGTTGGCACCGTGATGTCCAGAGGAAGAGAACAGACCAGCGGACTTTCTGGAGTGGGGAGGATTTCCCAGAAGCCTTGGCCTTCAGCACATTTCCCCTCCTGTTCCACATTAACCAGAATTAATGCCTTCTCCGGAGGCCCTGGGTGAGGGTGAGGCCAGCCAGATGTCTAAGCACAAAAGTTAAGGACGGGTACACTCTTAGGTGCCAACCCTGCATTTTCACCACCCCGACAATCAGAGCCTGCTTAAATTTTGCATCCTAGGTGCCTAGCTTGTTTTTTAAATTAACACCTTTATTAAGATACAATTCACATACCATAACATTTGTCCTTCTAAAGCACACCATTCAGTGTTTCTTAGTATACTTACAAAGTTGTACAACTGTTGCCAGAGTCTAACTCCAGAACATTTTCATCACTTCAAAAACAAATGTGATACCCAATAGCAACTATTCTCTGTTCACTCGCCGCCCCCCTCCCCCCGCCCCCACCCGTCACTGGGGACCGCTAGTCCATTTTGTTTCCATGGATTTTCCTTTTGTGAACGTTTCGTGTAAATTGAATCATACAGTATGATTTGTGACTGCCACCTTCTGCTAAGCATTTTTTCAAGGTTCATTCTTGATGGTTCAAAGTAGCATTTATCAGTACTTCATTTCTTTTTATGACTAAATAATATTCATAATAATATTGTATATATATCCTTTTAAGTCCATTCATCAATTGATGGGCATTTGGGTTATTTTTGTCTTTTTTATATTATGAATAATGCTGCTATGAACATTCATGTGCAAATTTATGTGTAGACATATGTCTTTTGGATTTATGTTGAGTATATACCTAGGAGTGGAATTGCCAGGTCATATGGTAACTCTGTATTTAGCTTTTTTAAGAACTGCCAAACTGGCAAAGCTACTGCACAATTTTACATTCCCACCAGCAATGTATGAGGGTTTCAATTTCTCCACTTCTTTTGTCTATCTTTTCTTATTTTAGCTCTTCTACTAGGTATGAAGTCAAATCTTACTATGGTTTTCATTTGTAGTTCCCTGATGACTAATGATGTTGAGCATCTTTCCATGTGCTTATTGGCTCTTTACATATCTTCCTCTGGGAAATGCCTATTCAAATGCTTTTGCCCGTTTTTTGATTGGGTTGTCCTTCTATTGTTGAGCTGTATAACACCAGACATTTAACAGCCTGAATATATTTTCCAAAGCAATTTGGTAACCACCACTGGCAGTTGGCTCATTTAGCTTCCACCTCGTGTCTTTTCTAGTATGTCTTCTATGGAGGTTGAAAAGCTAAAACACTTTCCAGATTATTTGGTAGCTGGCTGTACATGTGATTGGATTCTGTCAAACTGATTCACCTCAGTAAAACTCAGAAAGTGGAAATTAAATGACAGTTGTTGGGGAAAATATGACATCCTTCTCATATTTACTCTTAAAGAGACACACTCATAAGGGGCCACCCACACAGGGGGGAGAATAGTGCCTACCTATTCCCTTCAGCCAGATTGGAAAACCTATAATTCTCAGAGTATTGAATAGAGTACCTGAAGTTATCTTGCCTCAGTATGGTACATAATTAGCCCTCAACCAGGCTCGGGTTCTGCCTGAACAAATCTTGGAAATAAGACCTGAGAAGATAGTAACCTGCTTCCCAGAACAATGCCCAATAATAGTTATAGAAATGCAGAAATATCCAGCTTCTAACAAAGGAAAATTCACAATGACAATGACTGGCATTCAAAAATTACCAGCCATGCAAAGAAGCAGGAAAGGATGACCCACAATGAGGAGTAAAATCAATAAATTGAAACCAAACCAGAACTGACACAGATGTCAGAATTAGCAGAGAAGGATACTTAAATAATTTTTGTAAACTGTGTTCAAAAGTAAATAGAAACATGGAAGATTACATATTATGCATATATCATTTATTTATGCATATATCATAAATATATATTTATAAAATAAATATATATTTATATAATATACATAAAACCTCTTGAGATGAAAATGAACTGCTAGAGACAAAAACTAAAATGTGAGATGAAAAATACACTTGATTGGACTAATGGCAAATTCAACGTTGAAGAAGAAAAGATTAGTTGCCTTGAAGACATAGCAATAGAAAGTATCTAAAAGAAACAACAGAAAAAAATTTATGAATGAAATGAGTGAACTGTGGGACAAGTTCCCTTTAAGCAGCTTGATATATATACAATTGGCATCTTCTGAGAGGAGAGAGACAGAATATTTGAAGAAATAATGAATGAAAATTCCCCAAATTTGATAAAAACTATAAACCTACAGATCTAAGAATCTCAGCAAACCCCAAGCACAAAAACATGTGATGAAATTTACTCCAAGGTACATCAAAATACATTGCTCAAAAGTAATGATGAAAAGAAAATCTTAAAAGCAATCAAAGAAAAAAGGTTAGGTACAGAAACACAAAGATAAGATGATAGCAAAGTTCTCTTTGGAAACAATTGCAAGTAAAAATGCAGCAGAGAAGTGTCTTTAAAATGCTGCAAGAAAAAAAAAAAAAAACTGGCTGGGCGCGGTGGCTCACGTCTGTAATCCTAGCACTCTGGGAGGCCAAGGCGGGCTGATTGCTCAAGGTCAGGAGTTCAAAACCAGCCTGAGCAAGAGCGAGACCTCTCTACTATAAATAGAGATTAATTGGCCAACTAAACATATATATATATATATATATATAAAATTAGCCAGGCATGGTGGCGCATGCCTATAGTACCAGCTATTCGGGAGGCTGAAGCAGGAGGATCACTTGAACCTCCTGCTGTGGTTTGAGGTTGCTGTGAGCTAAGGTGACACCACAGCAAGAAACTCAAACTTCTGAATCCCTTTCTGAAATCTCCTTTCTTTCAAAATAGAAAGCAGAGGCCAGGCTTGGTGGCCACGGCAGGGGGTGGGGGATCGCTCAAGGTCAGGAGTTTGAAACCAGCCTAAGCAAGGGGGAGACCCTGTCTCTACTATAAATAGAAAGAAATTAATTGGCCAACTAATATATATAGAAAAAAATTAACCAGGCATGGTGGCGCATGCCTGTAGTCCCAGCTACTTGGGAGGCTGAGGCAATAGTATTGCTTGAGCCCAGGAGTTTGAGGTTGCTGTGAGCTAGGCTGACGCCACGGCACTCACTCTAGCCTGGGCAACAGTGTTAAACTCTGTCTCAAAAAAAAAGAAAAAAAAAGAAACCATCAACTTCAAATTCTATATTTTTTAAACATATCTTTCAAAATTAAGAAGAAATAAAGACTTTTTCAGATGTACAAAAACTGAAAGTTTTCATCACAGCAGACCTGCACTTGAAGAAGCATAAAGTAATTCCTTCAGCCCGGCAGAAGAAAAATGATACCAGATGAAAAAAAGATTTACCCAAAGGAAGAAGAACATTGGAAATGGTAACATCAGGTAAATATATGACTATTTTTTTAATTTTTAAAAACTGGCTATATATAAATATAAACTATAAATATATAAATGTAAAAAAATTGCTATATATAAATAGTTATAAGTAGCTTTATAATTGGCTATTTTAACAAAAATGATAGGAATCATAACATATATGAAAACAATAACATAAAGACCAACAGAGGGGAAATGGAAATATAGTATTGTAAGGCTCTGTACTACATATGAAATGATATGTTATCATTTGAAAGTAATTGTGATGAGTTAAAGATGTATACTTGTTTTGGGAAAATCCCAGGATGGTATAGAAAAACCACTCCCCAAACTGAGAGGGTACTGAGAGACCAAGAATGACCCAGACAAATCCAGTTTGATGGGTCAGATGAGTTTATTCGAGGTTACTTACACAGGGCTCTCATTTCTGGCTGGTGGCAGGCGTTCTCTGAGGAGTAAAATTCCTCACTGCCTTCCTGTTTATGGAGCCTTAAATTTCTTTCTAGCAGGTGACACAGAGCTCTCTCCAGGTCATTGCGTGTTTACAGGTGAAACGACCATCTATGCAAAAAGAGCTACTTAAGAATATTCTTTGTGCTTTGTATTTCTTTCAGCTACCTTGTTTTGATCTACTTAAAAACAACAGAGGCCCAGCGTAGTGGCTCATGCCTATAATCACAGAACTTTGGGAGGCTGAGGCGGGAGGATTATTTAAGCCCAGGAGTTTGAGGTTGCTGTAGCTATGATCACGCCACTGCACTGTAGCTGGGGCAACAGAGCGAGACCTTGTCGCAAAAAAAAAAAGAGAGAGAGAGAGAAAATTGATTAAACCAACAGGTGTTCTTTGAGAAAAATTAAATTGATAAACCTCTAGCCAGCCTAATTAGAAAAGAAAAAGAAAGCCGGGCGCGGTGGCTCAAGCCTGTAATCCTAGCTCTCTGGGAGGCCGAGGTGGGCGGATCATTTGAGCTCAGGAGTTCGAGACCAGCCTGAGCAAGAGCGAGACCCCATCTCTTCTATAAATAGAAAGAAATTAATTGGCCAACTAATATATATAGAAAAAATTAGCCGGGCATGGTGGCACATGCCTGTAGTCCCAGCTACTTGGGAGGCTGAGGCAGCAGGATTGCTTGAGCCCAGGAGTTTGAGGTTGCTGTGAGCTAGGCTGACGCCACGGCACTCACTCTAGCCTGGGCAACAAAGTGAGACTCTGTCTCAAAAAAAAAAAAAATTTAGTCTTTTAGAAAACTGTATTTTAAAGAACATTTTGAGAATAACTACTTTTAGGTCCCTTTAATAAAAACCAAATGGGCAACAAATAATTTTTTTCTAGTTTATTTTTTTAATTGACAAGTAAAATTGTATATATTTATGGTACACAACATGATGTTTTGATATAAGTATACATTGTGGAATAGCTAAATCAAGCTATTTAACATATTTTGAAAGTTGATTATATAAATTGGGTCTCTCTTGCCATACCTAACCAAACTGGTGTTGAGGGTGACTGGGGAAAAAGTACTCAGAGCACATGACATTGCTCCAAGAATGTCACTCTCTGCAAGCCTGGCTGCTGAAACAGCCTGCTGCTAGGTAACCTTGGGGTTACCTAAGACCAGTTTTATCTAGTAGCTGTTAAAGCAACCTGCTGTGACTCTAAGACTAGTTTTATCTACTGCCATCATTCACCAGTCAGAGCCTGCTGGCTCTCAAAATGTTCTCTAATGCTAATGAGCTTTCTTCCAAAACAATACAAAACATTTTTCTCTCTCTTTTTTTTTTTGGTCTTGCTCAGACTGGAGTACAGTGACATCATCATCAGCATAACTCACTGTAACCTCCAACTCCTGGGCTCATGTGATCCCCCTGCCTCAGCCTCCCGAGGAGCTGGAACTACAGGTCCATGCCACCACACCAGGCTAATTTTCCTATTTTTAGTAGAGACAGGGCCTCACTATGTTACTCAGACTGGTCTTGAACTCCTGGCCTCAGGAGATCCTTCCTCCTCAGCCTTGCAAAGTGCGAGGATTACTGGCATAAGGCACCAGGCCCAGACAACATTTCTCTTTCTACTATAATAAAACTCCCAATCTTCTCTCTCTTCTTCAGGCATGATGAAGACCACCCAGTCTTCATTATATAATGTTTTAAATTTAGAGATTCATCTCTACATTTTATTTGACTTTGACAATATTCATTACCTTACTTTTTTGTGGTGAGAACACTTAAAATCTATCCTTCACAATTTTCAGGTATATAATATGTTGCTATTAACTGTAATCAACATGATATAAAATAAATAAAGTTTTAAAAATAAAACAACCCTTATTTTTATTATCTCCTTTCATTTTTAGGTGCCAGTTTGGACACACTACATATCCAGCACATTGTATAGATGTATACAGTAGTCCCCTTATCCAAGAAAAATACACTCAGTGGATTCCTGAAACCACAGACAGCACCAAACTCCATATATACTATGTTTCTTTCTATACATATATACCTACGATAAACTTTAATTTATAAATTAGACACAGTAAGAGATTAACAGTAACTAATAAAATAGAACAATTATAACAATATGCTGTAATAAAAGTTGCATGAATGTGTAATTCTCTCTCAAAACATCACATTGCTCACTTTTCCTGGCCCGATTATAGAACGGAGGATGACATACACAGAACATATACATAAGATGCAGACAGACAGAATTGGCTGCAGTCCCGGAAGAAAAAAGGACACAGAGACAAGAGATGATTTCAGACTGTAGCACTGGAAAAAGTGCTTGTCAATTTACTATATACAGTTTAACTGGGCAAGCGTCCCACAGCTATTTTCTCATGCCAGCTACTTTCCCAGCTACTTTTTGGTACGTGACTTCCCACGGCCAACAACACCTGCTTTTCCAGTCAAAGCAAAAAGCATGGCCTTCTACAAGAGATCTCTTTGAGGCTTTGCACCACTTCCGGATAACAAACAATCTCGGCGGCTGAGTGCGAGACCTGGAATCCCAGCGGGTCTCGCAGCGCCTGCGCCGCGCGCTGGCTGCCAGGCAAGCTTGGCTCGCGAGGCCGCAGTCCCTGGCTGTTTGCCTGCAGAAACAGTCTCTTCAGCCGGTCAACAGGCCACGCCCTGCTAATCGTGGGGCCAGCAACGGGCTCCCTTCTGCTGACTTGGGGTCTCAGCCAGTCTGACCCTGGGACGGCTCGCTTTAGTGCTCACCTGCTTTCAGACTGTGTCTGACTGTGGGAAACCAAGTGAAACCGTGGAAAACAAGACCGAAGACAAGTGGGGGCTGCAGTTTAGGGTTACGTAGCGTTACCACAGGGAAGAAACAAACGCTGACGGCATTTTCAGAGAGCTTGGCAGGTTGTTCCTTAATGTGATTTCAGCTGAGGGCTTAGCAGCCTTCCTGTCCCTTTACAGCCCCGACCTTCTAGCAAAGGCGCATGCGCAGGCATCTGGCCGCAGGTGCGAGCCCGGGCCGCAGCAGGGCCTGCGCAGAGACCCTGGGCATGGGGCGGGCGGGGGTGCTATAAGAGAGCCCAGGGAGCTAAACTAGGCTGCCTTTGACCACAAATAAGGTGTATTTTAAGTGCTAAATTAAGAAGTTCTGGGTTTTACTAAGAAAGAGTAAGTTTACTAGAGACGTACATAAAATTACAGTGTTTTCAAGTTTGCCAGAATTCAAATTTGTGTACAGGGCCAGATGAAACAGCTAGGATAGACATGATTCCTGCCCGATGGCTGACCTGTCCTTCCAGAAAGTCTCCAAAACTGAAAAGGGAATTCAATTGAAATGGAATTCAATTCCATTTATCCTTTTCTTTAAAGTGTATGTTTTCTGTCCTGTGTGTATAATTTTATAGTTGTGAGTTTTGACAATACTGGCAACATAATTGCCCTTGATTCTAAAAAAGTATCCAAACGACTAAAAAGGAAGGATTTTAAGAATGAGACTAAGAACCCTTTTCCTTCCCTTCCCTCCCCTCCCCTCCCCTTCCCTCCCCTCCCCTCCCCTCTCCTCTCCTCTCCTCTCCTCCTTCTTCTCCCTTCCCTCCTCTCTCTTCCCCTTCCTTTCCCTTCCACAGGGTCTCACTATGTTGTCCAGGCTGGAGTGCAGTGCAGTGATTATAGCTCATTACAGCCTCGAACTCCTGAGCTCAAGCAATCCTCCTGCCTCAGCCTCCTGAATAGCTGGGACAACAGGCGCATGCCACCATGCCCACCTAATTTTTTTATTTTTTGTAGAGACAGGGTGTTGCTATGTTCCCTGGCTGGTCTCAAACTCCTGGCCTCAAGCAATCCTCCTTCCTTGGCCTCCCAAAGTGTTGGGATTGTAGATGCGAACCATCACACCTGGCCAAAACTGGGAACACTTTTCTAAAGGTAAGAAAATTTATCCAAACTTTTGTCCACAGATTTAAAATAGAAAGGATATCTATCTCAAAAGGTTGCTATGGAAATGAAATTAGCATATGTAAAGGCCTTTGCATTTGGCCTGGCTGATTAAAAAAAAAACTATCAATAAATGGGCCTATTACTTCTATCAGCTACTGTGTCCTCCTCTTGGGTGAAATAGCTATTTCTGCAGCTAGCGATATTACCATATGATCTCGCTCCTTTATTCTATAAATTGGACAGATCATATTAATTTTATCGTGCTGCATCAACTCTGTATTCTTGGGTTTAACTCATACTTTTCATACTATCCTTGGATTATCAAGGCTGTGCTACCCACATGCAATGAACTAAAAGAGTATTTCATCCTTTTTATGCTTTGCATATGTAGGGTAAGATTGGACTGATTTGTGCCTCGAGTGCCACATGCAGTGTCCAGGGGGGAATCTGAACCCAGGTTCTAGCTGACTGTAGGCTGCCCTGCTCTCCCAGATGCAAACAGTCTTAGCAGGGGAGTGCATGGGAGTGAAGCCCCAGTGCATGTGTAACATAGCCTGTCATTCAGTTCTTTCCCCAGACCGTGCACCAACCACAGCTTCAAGAACAATACAAAATCCACGTTCCTTGTTGAAGATGAATACATCCAAGGCCAGGCATCTCACGCCCGGGCTCTGGCCACCAGAACTGTGCTTGCACTGACTTTGGAAGGCTGACTCCTTTCCAAGAAAAGTGCATGGAAATGCGAAGACTGTGGAGAGAGGAGGATACAGATGACAGCCTTGTGAGAATGAAAACACCTTTGCCTGTGAGTATTTAATGACTTAACAGGGAAAGAACAGATCTCCCCCTCATATACACACAACTCCATAATATTTAAATATAACAGAAGGCCTTATTTTCTTGTTTTAAATCAGTTTTAAAATATTTTTATCATTATACAAGAATTCATATTCACTATAGAAAATTTAAAAATTTTTAGAAATCAAAACAATTAAACAAAATCACCCAATGTCTTCTAGTACCATTTTATAAAAGATGTTAGAAGCATTATTCAGGTGGTCGTGCCTTTTATTGAGATGTATCCGAATACTGAGTGACAGATGACTCTTCAAAGGCAATTTGACAGCTAAAGGGCAGTATCTCAGTGAGGACCAAAGAGCCTCTCCGAGCAGAGTGCCTGTTGTGTGTCAGTCTGTAACAGACAGGGCCACCAGCATCACCTTCGTAACTCACTACGATACGATCCCAGGAAAAGGGATGACGAGCCACAGGAGGCATGGATGGTTAGCAACTATTCCACTCGCCCCACCCTCTGCCCCCACCTGAGCGACCCTCGGTGAGGCCTTTCCAGGAACAGCATGCCAGGCTGTTGGGGCCAGCCGTAATTGGAGGCTCTCTCTGCAGTGCTTGAAGCATCACATGAATGGATCGTGCCCCACCCCAGAGTCCTTGTTCAAGTCCCCTTGTCCTAATTCTTTAAAAAAATACTGGGAGTACCATGCAGAGGTGGGAGAAGGCTGAAAGACTTCTGGCCCCTGCCTTCCCCTCCTGCTTGTCATGGCCACATCTCCTGATGTTCCTGAGTCCCATTCTGTCACCATGGCCTGGATTCAAGGGGATAGTGGACCACATGGAGTGAGATCATGAGTTGTACCAGGTAATTCGGAGGGGCTGGGCTCCCGCTGCCTGCAGACAGGCCTGGGGAGAAGTCCTTCCTGCTGGCCCTGGGAAAAGCACAGCTCCTGCACCTGAACCTGCCCATTATTTGCTCCCATGCTGCTGAGTGTAGCGATCACGTTCCTGCAAGTAACACAAGTAGGCCCCGAAACCTTAGCCACCCTTGTTTCTGTCTGTAATACTTTCAGTGAAACACAAGGCCATCTGGTGCTGACTCATGAAGTCTTTGTGAACTACATTACTGTGAATGATCATGTCTAATCATCTCTGTCCCTTGGTAGTAATTTGTCATTTTCGGGGAAGGTGTGCAGTGTGCATTTGAATAGGTATGTGACCCACTGGTCCCAGGGAAGCAGAAATACCTGTGGAGAAGGGCACTGATTTCTCCCTAGTCTGAGTTACCCTCTCTCCCCACCTCCCTTGCTCGCTCCTGGAGAGCTCCCTGTGGAGGGTCTCTGAGACATGCTTCCCTTGCCTCCGGGCAGCTCCCATTTCACCCTCTCCTCTCCTGGGAAGTGGGTGAGATTTCAATGCCATGAGTAGAGAAGAGAGAGAAGCACCCTTTGTCTCTCAAGCAGAGTAGCACGGTGGACCAAGGGGGCAATTGTCTGCCCACAGTGAAGCTGTGGGGTCCTCTGGGCTGCAGGGGGTGGGGGACATTTTGTCCCCGGCAGGGGTTAGCTTAGCAGCCAGTGCTGCCCCTGCCAAGTGACCTAGATCCTAGAAAAAACATCTCACTCGCAGACACACAAACACAGAGCTCTAAACTTGAGATTCCATAATCAGCCCCTTTATTTCTGAGCTGTCAGCGCTGCACAGGTAAGGCCACCTGGGATGCAGGCATAGTGTGGCGTGCCAGAGGGAAGCAGGGCAGCAGGAGGGAGGGCAGGGCTACACGGGTGCTGGACACGTCCTCACGGGGAGGAGAACCGGCCACAGAACAGGATCCCGTTGGTCCCGCTGTGCTGGATGAAGAAGAGGAAGGGGCGGTCGGCACAGAACCTGGGGCTGATTCTGGCGCACCGCATCATCATGACAGCGGCTGTGGCAGCCGCAGCCTCTGTGCCCTCCTCGTTGATCTCCACGAAGGACTTGTGCACGACCTTGGACAGAAACAGATCTCTCTTGGACGACATTCCAGAAAAGTCTGCCCTGGCCTGCTCAAAGGCATCGGTCATACCCAGGCTGCGAAGGACATTCTCCATGTCATAATTCTCCTCCAGTTTAAACCTCGGGAGGAACACTTCCACCTCCTCTTCATCCATCATGTCTGGCCTCGTCCATTCTACAAACTTCTCGTAAGTGATTTCTTTTTCCACCTAGAAGGAGAGAGCAGAAGACTTTAAAGCCGTTAGCCGCCATGTGAACACCCTGCTGTGTGGCAGTGTGGCTGCGGGCGACACTGCTAACAGGTGACACAGTTCGACAGCTAGCGCCCGGCCACAGCCGCACTGTTACCGTCATCAAGTCGCTGTTCTCATCTGGAAGCATGATGATCATGTTCAGCTCCTTGCCCACATAGGGAAGCACCAGAATTTGGGTGAATATTTCTCCTATATAGGTGATGTTAAAAGTAGATTTCTTAAACATCATTTGCACGGGTTTCCTCTCACTCTACAAAGGAAACAGATAAACATTAAGCTGAAACAAGAGCCAGCTGACACATTGGGCAAATCCGACAGAGCGGCCCCTAGGAACACTTGCTCCTCCCAGCTTCTAGGACACCCTGGCCACCCCGCTCTGTTGGCACATGTTCATCTCTTCACCCTCCAGACACCGTGGTGCCTGGAGGCAAACCCGACACTTCTTTTCTCTTGGTGATCTCAGTCTCGTGACTTTAAACATGGTTCTCACATGTACATCCCCAGCACGGACCTCTCTCTCCTCTGCAGACGGGACTCGGATACTTTACTGCCTACTTGGCACACGCACTTGGACATAAAAGAAACTCCCCGTGTTGCCTGTGAAACTGGGCCCCAAAGACTCCCTCCAAGTCCATTCCATCCACAACTCTGCCCCTCCCAGCTGAGGGCACCATCGTCCAGAAGTCAAAAGCCTTGGAGGGCCCTGGATCCCATCTGTCTCCAGCACCCACGTCTGACTCATTAGCAAATTATATTGGCTCCACCTCTAAGATATAACCCAAATCTGACATGCTCTTTCTACCTCCATGGCTAGCAGCCTGGCCCTAGAGTATCACAACATAATCCTGCAATCGTTCTCCACACAGCAGCCAGACAGATCCAGTGAAACCCACAGCAGACCACATGGCTCTTCAGCTGCACACCCTTCCCTGGCTCCCCCCCAACTCAGAGCAGGAGCCAAAGTCCTTAAAACGACCTGCGATTGCAACAAGAGCTCTTCCTCCTTCCCTCTCCCTTTGTTCAGGTGCGACAGTCACAGGGGCCTCTTTGTGGTTCTGGGGGCAAACTGGCCCATTCCACATCCACACAGTGCCTCCCTCCTCTCCTCCTGCCTCTTTTCTGGCCTTTGCTCACATATTGCCTTGGCAGGGAAGGCTTCCTTAGTAGCTCTCACCTGAAACTATGCCCCCACCCCAAACACAACCTACAACCCCTTTTTGTAGCAGCCGCCACTGTCTGACACGCTCCCGTGTTCTTAGGCTCGCTGCCTCTCCCCCAGGAAGGCATGCTTCACTGGCTTTGTACACGGCGGTCACAGTGCCTGGCACGATGCCTGGCCCTCAATCAACTTCTGCTGAATAAATTAATAATGAACTAACTAGCAGGGATACTGAAAGGCCAGGCAAAATTCATACCGCTTATTCGAAAAAACTGCATTGGTTGCCAACACATCCCCAGCCAGACAGGGAGAAAAACTGGAGGATGGTGGCATCCCCATCCAACAATCCTCCTTGGTCCCTGAGTCCTAGCGCCTCCTCTGAATTTACTAAATACCTCACGACAGACACCGTTGAAGGCATTGTGTAGTCTGCTGTTCGCTGGTATAGCACGCTGTTGTGTGCAGAATGGGACACACCAATGACGCTGCTGCTGTAGCTTCCTGCCTCTACCTTGCTGAGGCCTGCCTGAGCCAGCCTGAGCCCGGGCAGCCCTGGCCTCAGGTACAACACTCTCTTCCTTGGCCAGTGACCAGCATGCTTTTCCATGACTAGCCAGACAGTAAATATTTTGGTTTTGTGGCCACACACAGTTTCTGCCACAACTACTCACCTGCCATTGTAGGATGAAATATGTAAGCATGGCTTTATTCCAATGAAACTTGATCTAAAAAACTAGGCAGCAGGCTAGCTTTGGCTTCAGGCTGTAATTTGCTGACTCCTGCCTTAGACAGTTTCTCCCCAAACCCTCCACGGCCCAAAGCCTCCAATTTTGTAATATAAAAGGATGCGATCTTAGTAACTGAATGATTCATTAAATATGCAATTGTGTAAATTCTATGCCATTTAGCAATAAGAAATTAAAATGAAAACGCATATCATTTCAAAACCTGTGCCCTTGGGGACATGTCCTCCACATGCTGGGGCACCCAACACTAGAGCTCCTCCCCCTTCTTTCTCCACTGCAGAGATGAGAAAGTGAGAGAGGACCTCTCCCCGACCCACACGAAATAGTTCTGGCCTCTGCCATACAGAAGGAGGGTTTCCCTCTGAATACAATGGCAGAATCTCTGAGGGGAGAAGGCTTAGGCCCTGTCCGCTCCGTCCCTGTCCTTCCCTGCTGCTTGGACTGCAGTGGTCTGGGCCATCTGGTGACATGAGGAAGAAGGACCGTGCTGAGGATGGTAGGGCAGGAAGAGTGAGGCGGCCCCTGGGACCAGCCCCAGCGCCAGGTCAGCCTGGGTCTGCACCAGCTCCAGGTGAACTTCTGTGAGCTGAACCACAGGGAGCTGGTGTTTCTGTTATAACATACATCTTGTTAAAGATTAACTTCAGGGAGAGAAAAAAATTTGCCAGGGGAAAACTGGACAACTCATTTCAGAATAAAGCTTGAAAGAATATATTATACATTTCTTGAAAAACTGAAGGGTCAGGCTCAACTTGGCCTGGAAGAGCTCATCAGTGATCAGAATGCACTATATTGTGCAGGTGCAAAGATCTCTGTGATTAAAATGAACGAAACACTAAAGAATAAACTGGATTCGGTGAAAGAGGAAGCGCCGTTAGCAAACGACATCTCCGCAGCTAAAGGTCGCTAAACTCAGCATCCGCCTACGTGTCCTTTTGTTTGCTTGTTTAAAAACAAACACCCTGTGCTTATGTCGTCTTTACTGTCAAGAGGAGACTGAGTACCGCTCCAAGGTCTGCCATTCAGGGAGGCCCGTGTGCCCAGGCGCCTGCGGGCGGCTCAGCCCGACAAGTCAGGGAAGACGGCCGGGGCGCGGGGCGGCTCAGCCCGCAGTGTCCCGGAAGACCGGCAGGGCGCGGGCGGCTCAGCCCGCAGTGTCCCGGAAGACCGGCAGGGCGCGGGGCGGCTCAGCCCGCAGTGTCCCGGAAGACCGGCAGGGCGCGGGCGGCGGCTCAGCCCGCAGTGTCCCGGAAGACCGGCAGGGCGCGGGCGGCTCAGCCCGCAGTGTCCCGGAAGACCGGCCGGGGGACGGGGCGGCTCAGCCCGCAGTGTCCCGGAAGACCGGCAGGGCGCGGGGCGGCTCAGCCCGCA
>VSMD01116200.1:0-12781 GCA_008750895.1 Mirza zaza | reverse complement strand
AGGAAAACACCATGAAGTTCACAACTGACATTGGGCTCCACAGCAACACTGAGTGTTTTCTCAAGCAGGGGACCTCTCTCATTCATCCTTGATGTGTAGCCCAGTGCTGGGTGCACAGCAGGTGCTTAACAAACAAAAACAATTCTTTGCTCGATGCCTTCGATAAGGAGACGGGCCTTTTGGCACAAGCTGGGGTCATACCCATTACCCCAGTTGATGCGTTCGCTACCTCACTTCAGGACACACACCCTAAGACCTACTAGCACTGCCCCAGGGTGGGCTTTATCAAGTGGCCTTTTGTTCACCCATCACACATTCGCTGAGCCCCTCTCTAGGCCCCAGGCAGGCCCCTGAACCTGATTGCGGGCTCTGAGGTCAGCCAGGCCCGGGAGCAAAACACTGCTCTCTACTGACAAGCTCTGCAAACTGGGGCAACTTCCCTTCTGTAACCCTCGATCTCCTTATCAGGAAAGGGGGATGGAAACCCTACCAACTTCACAGGACGCTGGGAGGGATGAAATCAGAGGATGACGAGGACACTCTGAGTACAGTGTCTGGCACCCAGTGAATGCTCCATAGAGGTCAGCTGTTGTTACCCAAGATCCCTGCCCCGCAGCCCTGTGGTCCCACCACAGGGTGCTGTGAGTGGGGAAAGCCCAGGAGCCCTGCACAGTCACACTTGGCCACTTGCTAATGAGCCAGCCATCCTGGGGCACAGGAGGCAGAAGGTTGAGGGGAGGGGCGGATGACAGCCTACTCTCAAGGACCTCTCAGCTGTTCTAGGAACAACTCGGTATCAGCCAAGGACCCAGTGGGCATGCTGAACGCCTGACAGGCCAGGCTAAGGGCACCTGGGAGCCAGAGAGCCTGGTTTTCAAAAGTCAGCTATGGGGCTGTGGCAAGGATTAAGTACGTTAATTCATGTACAGCACTTAGCGCAGCCCTGGCCCCCATCACACGTTCAGTGGAGCTCAGGTACCATTAGATGAGCCACGGTCTCAGCCCCTTAAGGAGCCAGCTGGTATGGGAGCCAACTCGCTAATGGAACCCGACTGGACTTGTAGGGAGTGCCCTACAATGGTGGGATTTGTGGAGCACTAAACTCACCCTGCTGCCTCAAAATCCCCCCACTCCAGATGTCACAATGCCGTGCTGTCACTGTTAGACATGCACTCCACGTAGAAGGGGTGGCAAATACGCAGCACCAGTTCTGAGAACTCTTCCACCTGCATGGGGGCAGATGTCACTAATGAGGCTCCCTGTCCCACAGAGTCCACGTAGGACCGCAGATCAGGCTTCATTACACGGTGCTCTGGGCAGAAATTCCCAAAGGACACGGGGTGGTCTGGGAGTTGGACCTCTTGCTTCCGAGAGAGAGGTTCTCATTTCTTTCCTTTTTTTCACATTTGGCTTTACAATTAGTGACAGTTTATCTGCTATCTATCATATATATATATATACACACACACACTATATACATATAATATATACACACACAGAGATATATTTCTTAAACTCCTTCATAAGAATATATTTTTATTGAAATTTTTATTGAGATAATTGCAGATTCACATGCAGATGTAAGAGATTATACAGAGAGATCCCAGATACCCTATACCCAGTCTCCACAAATGGTAACATTTTCAAAAACTGTACTACAAAATCACAAGATAGCGACATTAGTACAATCCACCGATATTCTTCACATTTCCCTGCTTTTGCTTGTACTTACATGCGCGTGTATATTTAGTTCCATGTAATTTTATCACATGCGTAACTTCATGTATCCACCACTACAGTCAATACACGGAACAGTTTCATCACCGCAAGCGTCCCTCCTCTACCCTTTTATAATCACATGTACCTGTCTACCACAGCCCACCACCCATCCCTAATGCCTAGCAACCACAGATCTCTTTGCCACTTCTATAATTTTGTCATTACTAGAACATTATGTAAGTAGACTCACATTGTATGTAACCTTTTTGGATTGACTTTTTCACTCAGCATAGTTCCCTGGAGATTTCTTTCATTCAAGTTGCTGCAAGTGTCAATAGTTCATTCCTTGTTATTGCTGAGCAGTATGGCACTGCAGAGATGTACTGCAGCTTGTTTAACATTTTACACATTAGAGGACATCTTGGCTGTTTCCATTTTTAAGTTCTTATGAATAAAGCTGCTATAAACATTCAAGTACAAGATTTTGTGTGAACATAAGTCTTCCATTTCTGGGACAAATGCCCAAGAGTGCAATTGCTAGGTCATATGGTAGTTACATTTTTAGTATCTTAACAAACTATGTAACTATTTTCCAAAGTGGCTGTACTATTTTACACTCAGACCAGCAATATATGAGCAATCTAGTTTCTCTACATCATTGCCAACATTTGGTGTTATTTAGTCATTCAGATAGGTTTGTCATTATATGCTATATGGTTTTAATTTGCATTTGTTTTAATGAATAATGACCTTGAACATCTTTTCGTAAGCTTATTTGCCACCTATATATCTTAGTGAAATGTCTTTTGTCCATTTTACTGATCGAATTATTTGTTTTTACTGTTGAGTTTTGCAACTACTCTATCATTCTAGATCCTAGTCCTTTGTAAGATATACATTGAGCAAATATTTTCTCCCAGTCTGTGAACTGTCTTTTCAGGCTCTTTGCATAAGCTTTGGCAGAGCAAAATTCAAATTGTGATGAGGTCCACTTTATCAAGTTTTCCTTTTATGGATGGTGCTTTTGCCCCTAGGATTTCATATAACACACAGTGGACCTGTCCTCTTAGTCCTGGAAATCAGTTACCTTAGAGGTTTTGTGGTTGAGGTTACCAGCTAATAATCATATTATAGTTTCCATAATAATGATAACGTGTCTCACTATGTGCCAAGAACTCTCCAAACACTGCTTCTTTTAATCCTCCCAAGCATGCTATGAGATACATGTTATTATCATTTATATTTTATACATGAGGAAACTGAGGCAAGGAAGACTTGCGGCCTGGCCCAACCTCCCACAGCTATAAACTAGGAAGTGGAAAGGATAGGACACAAATCTGGTCTGCTTCTGCCTCCAAAGCACCTGTCCATGTGGTCATTTCAAATTCCCAGCAGGCTACATAAAATTCAAATTCTAGTGTATAGTGTGTTCATAAATCCAACTTCAGACATGATCATACAATTAGGAACTTTCTTGGTACCAGGTCAAAAAACAATAAGGATGACAACTGACTCAAAGGCAGAAGCATTCCACCTCCCCCAAGCTTTGCTGTGCTCTCTGCCCAGGTCTTCCTCCTCACACCCCAAACATGACTGAACATCCAGTGTGTGGCCCCATGCCCTCAGGCCAGCATGTACTTGGTGGCTTGATGACAGTGGCTTTTCCTGGGGCCACTACTAGACCCATGCACACCACCCTCTAAGAAGGCCCTCTGGCCTGGTCCCAAGCTTTATTTGAGATTTTCTGAGCTCCTGGGTTCAAATCCCTGCTGCCTCACCAGCTCAACTGATCACAGGGACAGTTGCCTGCCCACATTTGTCTCCTCCAACTTTCCTTTACTTCTAATTTGTAGATTTTTGTTAAAAAGTTGGATGGGTATATACAACCACAACAAGTAAGGTGTGCAACGTTTGGGGGATGGACACGCTTGAAGGCCTTACTCAAGGGGGGAGGGGGGCATGGGCAATATATGTAATCTTAATACTTGTATCCCCGTAATACGCTAAAAATAAATAAATAAATAAATAAATAAATAAATAAAAGTTTACAAAAAAAAGAAGTTAATTTTTGACTCGGACTCATAGGCAATGGATCTTTGTATTTATCTGTTCTTTGATGTATGCTTTTTGATTATTTTCCAAAGACCTGGCCAACATCCATAACATTTAATCTTACATCCTTGTCTTCTTCAAAGCCTCCCTCTAATGGTCCAAATCTTCATTTAAGATCTTTTCTTGAAATCTATTTGTTTCATTGAATCATTAATTTACTCATTTATTCAACATATTCTTACTAAGATCCTACTCTTTGCTAAGTACTGTGCTAGGCACTGGGGATGAAACACAGAACAAAACAGACACAGACCCTGATGTCCTGACACTTGAATTCTATCTGGGATAAATTAATATTAAACAAATCACTACAGAAGCATTATTAACTCCAGTTTGCGCTCCTAGACTTTTCTTCTACACTCAAACTTTATGCTTTACTGGACCTAGATTAATAATCACCTTTCCCTAAACATTCATTGGGCTTTCCCTCACCCCCTGATTTTTTAAAGGGTTTTTTAGGCTCTTTATTTTAACACAGGATCTGAATAGACACATCCCTAATGAAGATATAGAAATGGGCAATAACCACATGAAAAAGACATTCAACATCATTAGTCATCATAGAAATGTAAATCAAAATAACAATAAGATGCCACTTCATATGCACTAGAATGTCTATAATAAAATTATGGACCATACAAGCTTTGTTTAAAAAAGTAATGTGGAACCCTCACATATGGACATGGCTGGTGAAACTATCAAATGCTGCTGCCACTCTGGGTAACAATTTAGCAGTTCCTTGAAAAGTTAAACATAGAGTTTCCATATAACCCAGTAACTCCACTAACAAGTATAAAACCCAAAACAATTGAAAACATATAAAAAAGAAAAAAGAAAACATATTTTCGCATAAAATCTTGTCAAAATTGTTAATAGCAGCATTACTCACAATGGCCAAAACACGGAAACAATCCAAATATCCATCAACTGATGAATGAATAAACAAAATGTGGTCTTGGAGAAACACCGCCAGACACAGTGTCTCTGCAGAAAAGACAGATCCTAGGATAAATTAGAAGAAAGAAGCAAGCAGACGAGCATACATCGGATGACGGTTGGAAGGAGGAGTACCAGAGGCCATGAGAGACTCCACGGGAGGAGGTTGCAGAGGAGAACTGGAAGCAGAGACCTCCCGAGTAGCCTGGAGAGAGAACTGGAAGCAGAGACCAGCAGCAAGGGTAGGTGGAGCGGTTAACTTTCCCCTCCCTTGCATCTCAGACTGCTGGTGGGTGCCCCAGCGGTTGGAGAGACCTGCGGACACCAGCCCAGAGACAGCCGCTGGCAGTGAGCGGTAAGCCTGTATCGGATGCAGCACCAGGCTCCCACCTCACCCGGAGAACCTCCCTGTGCACAGACCCGAGCTGTATGACTGGCCCCATATCGCTTCACTCTCCCCTCTCCCTTCCCTATCCGCGGCTGCCAAGTGAGACAATATAGACACCAGCCGGAGGCACCTTCAGGGAACGGGACCTTCCTTTTGGGGCCCTACAGCTGATTGAGGGGTACTCAGATGGTGAGCTCCCTACTCGCCAGCCCTCCCAGGTGATGCTGGCCCAGTGATCCCAGGAGAATGGGGCAGACCCTGAGGCTGAGAGACATCAACCCAGCTTGGGCTCCCCGTGAGTGAATAAGGACTGGCACTCCTCACCCTGGTGGGGTTAGGGATTGAACTATGGGGCCCAGAGGTCAGACCTGCAGACCAGATCCCATGCACCCAGGTCTCGCATTGCCCGGGGCACAGAAGGGATACTTGTGAACAGCCTACTGAGGTGTGTGTGCCTTCAGGGGCAGATAAGCATGCTTGAGGGCAACTCTCCTCCCAAAGGGAGGCTGTGCGCCCAGCCCAGGCAGCGATCCTGTGCAGGGAACTTCCCGGCCGGCATCACAGCCAGGGGAGGCCTGGTGGCATGAGGTCAGGTCTGCTGGCAGAGGCCCAGGAGTAGCCACGGAGTTGGGGAGGGTGGAAAAGAGCGGGGCCCGCTCCAGACTGCGGGTCTCAGATGGCCCCACCCCCACACACAGACTTTCTGACTGAGAGGGGCCATTCCAGCCCCTCCCTCACAGCTTTTCCCGGAAGCAGAGAACAGAACTTTGACCCCTGCTAACAGCATTAGTGGTGCCTGAGGGCAGGCTTAACCAACCCAGCTACACCCAGACTCAGTCCCAGACCACCCCTCACTGAGGTGGAGAATAAGGACACACCTAGAAGTCCCAGGGCCCCATCCACCACCTGAGGCACCAGAGAGCCTCTCCAGAGGAACAAGAACAGGATACAAGATCCAAAAACAACAGTGCAGCATGTTTCTCCAAGCAAGCGCCACCTACCGACAGGGAGGACATTCTGCACACTCTTTACACAGCAACTACTGATTCATCATACAGGGTGTGGTCAAATCTGACCCACAAACACAACCTACTGGCTCAGAGACTAAACGAGGCATGTCATTATCCAAACAAAAACCTAAAGGCAAGAAGCAACAACTGATCCAGATGGGAAGAAATCAGCAAAGGAACTCTGGAAATATGAAGAACCAAACAGAAAGCAAACCCTCAAAGAGGAGCACCAGCCCCTTAGCAATGGACACGAACCAAAAACAGACCACTAAAATGACAAATGAGGATTTTGAACGTGGATCATAAGAAAATTCAATGACTTGGAAGAACAACTGGATAACCACCACAAAGAAAACACAAAAAGATTCCAGGTCCTGGAACAAAAATTCACTAAAGAAATTGAAACAATGGAGAAAAGTTTAACCGAACTCCTGGAAATGAAGAATCAATTCAGGGAACTACAAAACACAGTGGAAAGCCTCAAGAACAGGGTCGATCAAACAGAAGAAAGAATCTCAGAGATTGAAGATAACAACTTCCAATTAAATAAATCAGTCACAGAGATAGAGCAGAGAAACAAGAGAAAAGAGCAAAGCCTACAAGAGATGTGGGATTATGTGAAGAAACCTAATGTGAGGGTCATACAGTTACCAGAAGGGGAAGAAGAAAACACTCAAGGGTTGGACAAGCTATTTGAAGATGTAATAGAGGAAAATTTCCCAGGCCTTGCTAAAAATCTCCAGATACAAGTTCAAGAAGCTCAAAGGAGCCCTGGGAGAAGACATCATGACATGCAGTCATCAGACTGACCAAAACATCAACTAAAGAGGACCTTCTATGAGCTGTAAGATGAAAGAAGCAAGTAACCTAAAAAGGAAAGCCAATCCATATAATGCCAGACTTCTCTACTGAAACTTTACAAGCCAGGAGAGACTGGGGCTCCATTCTCACTCTTCTGAAACAGAATAAGGCCCAGCCTAGAATCTTATTGCCTGCAAAGCTATGTTTTGTATATGAAGGAGAAATCAAGATATTCTCAGATAACCAAAGACTGAGGGAATTCACCAAGACAACACCAGCCCTCCAAGAAGTACTCAAAAGAGTGTTACCCACGGATCAGCACAATAAACACTCACAAATGTAAATCTACTCAAAGCTAAAGATCAAAGCCCAGATACCACAATGGCTCAAGAGAGAAAACAAAGCAACAAATTTCAACCCAACATAATGAACAGAAATCTGCCCCACCTATCAGTTATCTCAATAAATGTGAATGGCTTGAACTGCCCACTCAAGAGACATAGGCTGGCTGAATGGATAAAAAAAACACAAGCCAAGTATCTGCTGCCTTCAGGAAACACATGTAACCTGGAAGGATGCAGTTAGACTAAAGGTAAAGGGGTGGAGAACAATATTTCAAGCAAACGGAAGCCAAAAAAAAAGCTGGTGTGGCAGTACAGATTACAGATAACTTAGTTTTTAAATCAACAAAAGTAATAAAAGACAAAGAAGGTCACTGTATAATGGTAAAGGGTAGAGTTCAACAATAAGACATAACAATTCTGAATATATATGCACCCAACCTTGGTGCACCGAGATTCATAAAGCAAACTCTACTTGATCTAAACAAATGGCTAAACAACAACAACATAATAGTCGGAAACTATAACACCCCACTGACAGGGCAGGACAGATCCTCCAATCAGAAAACCAACAAAGAAATAATGGACTTAAACAGAACTCTAGAACAAATGGGCTTAACTGACATTTACAGGACATTCTACCCCAAAACCACTGAATATACATGCTTCTCATCAGCTCATGGATCATTCTCTAAGATTGACCATGTCCTAGGACACAAAGGACATCTCAAACAATTTTAAAAAATAGAACTTATACCATGTAACTTTTCAGACCACAATGGAATAAATGTAGAAATCAATCCTAACAGGAGTTCTCATTTCTAGAAAAAGTCATGGAAACTAAACAACCTTTTGCTTAATGATCACTTCATAAATGAGGAAATCAAGATGGAAATCAAAAGATTCTTTGAGCTAAATGACAAAGGAGACGCAAGTTATCAAATCCTGTGGGACACAGCTAAAGCGGTCCTGAGGGGAAAGTTTATTTCCATAAATGCCTATATCCAAAAGTCTAAAAGATCACAAATAGACAACCTAAGGAATTGTCTCAAAGAGCTGGAAAAAAAAGAACAGACCAACCCCAAACCCAGCAGAAGAAGTGAAATCATTAAGATCAAATCAAAACTAAATGAAATTGACAACAGAGAAGCCATACAGAAGATTAATAAAACAAAAAGTTGATTCTTTGAAAAAATAAAAATTGACACACCGTTGGCTAGACTAATGAAAAGCAGAAAAGAAAAATCTCTAATTAGCTCCATCAGGAACAATAAAGGAGAAATTACAACGGATGCCACAGAGATACAAGATATAATTTATGAATACTACAAAAACCTCTATGCACACAAACTGGAAAATGTGGAGGAAATGGACAATTTCGTAGAAACACACAGCCTCTTTAGACTCAACCAGGAAGAAACAGAATGTCTGAAAAGACCAATATCAAGTTCTGAAATTGAAACAACAATAAGAAACCTTCCTAAAAAGAAAAGTCCTGCACCAGATGGTTTCATACCCGAATTTTACCACACCTACAAGGAAGAACTGGTGCTTGTCCTGCAGAAATTATTCCACAACATTGAGAAGGATGGAATCCTCCCCAACACATTTTATGAAGAGAACATAACCCTGATACGAAAACCAGGAAAGGATGAAACAAAAAAAGAAAACTACAGACCAATATCCCTTATGAATATAGATGCAAAAATTCTCAACAAAATACTAACCAATTGAATCCAGGTGCTTGTCAAGAAAATAATTCATCACAAACAAGTGGGCTTCATCCCAGGATGCAGGGATGGTTCAACATATGCAAATCTATAAATGTAATTCACCATATAAACAGAAGCAAAAACAAAGACCATATGATACTCTCAATAGACGCAGAAAAAGCATTTGACAAAATTCAACACCCCTTTAAGATAAGAACACTCATCAAAATAGGCATAGATGGGGCTTATCTAAAAATGATACAAGCCATATGTGACAAACCCACAGCCAATATCATACTGAATGGGGAAAATTGAAAGAATTTCCACTTAGAACTGGAACAAAACTAGGTTTCCCACTATCTCCACTTCTATTCAACATAGTGCTGGAAGTCCTTGCTATAGCAATCAGACAAGAGAGTGGAATTAAGGACGTCACAATGGGAGCAAAAGAGATCAATCTCCCATCTTTGCCAATGACATGATATTATACCTAGAAAACCCAAGGATTCAACCAAGAGATTCCTTGAATTGATAAATGAATTTGGTAAAGTCTCAGGATACAAAAGCAATACACAGAAATCAGAGGCATTGATATACGCCAACAACAGTAAAAGTGAGAACCAAATCAAAGACTCAATTCCCTTCAAAATAACAACAAAGAAAATAAAGTACCTAGGAATATATTTAACAAAGGAGGGAAAAGACATCTACGGGGAGAACTATGAAACACTAAAGAAATAGCAGAGGATGGAAACAGGTAGAATAATATACCATGCTCATGGGTCAGCAAAATCAACATTGTTAAAATGTCTATACCACCCAAAGTGACCTACAGAGCCAATGAATTCCCTATTAAAATACCATTACCATTTTTCACAGCTATAGAAAAAATAGTTTTACGCTTCATATGGAACCAGAGAATACCCCATATGGCAAAATCAATCCTAGGCAATGAAAACAAAATAGGAGGTATCAATTTACCAGATTTCGACCTATACAACAAGGCTATAGTAATTAAAATAGCTTAGGACTGGCACAAGAACAGAGACATTGACCAGTGGAACAGAACAGAGAACCCAGATATAAAACCATCTTCATATAGCCAACTAATCTTTGACAAAGCAAACAAAAACATACACTGGGGAAAAGAATCCTTATTCAATATAGGGTGCTGGGAAAACTGGATAGCCACATGTAGAAGACTGAAGTAGGACTCACACCTTACACAAAAGTCAACTCACGCTGGGTAACAGAATTGAACATTAGGTGTGAAACTATTAGAATTCTAGAGGAAAACATTGGAAATATTCTTCTAGATATTGGCCTAGGCAAAGAATTTATGAAGAAGACCCCAAAAGCAATCACAGCAGCAACAAAAATAAATAAATGGGACCTGATCAAATTGAAAAGCTTTTGCACAGCCAAAGAAACTGTCAAGAGAGCAAATAGACAACCCACAGAATGGGAGAAAATTTTCACAAGCTATACATCCGATAAAGGGCTGATAACTAGAATCTATTTAGAACTCAGGAAAATCAGCAAGAAAAAATCAAACAACCCTATCAAAAAGTGGGCAAAGGACATGAACAAAAACTTCTCAAAAGAAGACAGAATAATGGCCTACAAACATATGAAAAAAATGTTCAAAATCTCTAATCATCAGAGAAATCCAAATCAAAACCACAATGAGGTATCACTTAACTCCAGTGAGAATGGCCTTTGTCAAAAAATCCCCAAACAATAAATATTAGCGTGGATGCAGAGAGATAGGAACATTTCTACACTGCTGTTGGGACTGCAACCTAGTTCAACCTCTGTGAAATGCAATATGGAGATACCTTAAAGCAATACAAGTAGATCTACCTTTTGATCCAGAAATTCCACTACTGGGCATCTACCTAAAAGATCAAAAGTCATTTTATCAAAAAGACACCTGCAGTCAAATGTTTATAGCAGCACAATTCACAATTGCAAAGTTGTGGAAACAACCCAAGTGGCCATCAATGCATGACTGGATTAATAAATGTGGTATATGTATACCATGGAGTACTATTCAGCTTTAAGAAACAATGGTGATACAGCACCACTTGTATTTTCCTGGATAGAGCTGGAACCCATTCTACTAAATGAAGTATCTCAAGAATGGAAAAACAAGCACCACATGTACTCACCAGTAAATTGTTATTAACGGATCAACACCTAAGTGGACATATAGGAAAAATATTTATCGGGTGTCGGGTGGGTGGGAGGGGGGGAGGAGGGGATGGGTATATACAAACACAATGAGTGAGATGTGCAACGTGTGGGGGATGGTCACGCTTGATGCTCTGACTCGAGGAGGCAGGGGAGGCATGAGCAATATATGTAACCTTAACATTTGTGCCCCCACAATATGCTGAAAAAAAAAATTTAAAATGTGGTCTCTATATACAAAGGAATATTATATGACAATAAAAAATGAAGTACTAATACATGCTACAACATGCTTGGATCTTGGAAATATATATTATTCTGTTTATATGAAATAACCAGAACAGGAAATCCCCAAAACGGAAAGGAAATTAGTGGTTGCTTGGGACTGCGAGGATGGGGGAAGTAGGGTGCTAACAGGTATGGATTTATTTTGGGAGATGATGGAATTCTTCTGAAATAAGACCCTGGTGATAGTGGCACAGCACTGTGAACATACTAAAAAAACACTTGATTATACATTTTTAAATGGTGAATTTTATATATATGAATTATACATCAAAACATAATATGATCCTCAAAAAAATTAAAAATATAACTACCATATGAGCCAGCATTCCCACTTCTGGGAACGTGTCCAAAGGAATTAAAAGAAGGGTCTCAATTCTCTAATGAGACTTTACAAGCAAGGAGGGACTGGGGCCCCATTCTCACTCTTCTGAAACAAAACAATGCCCAGCCTAGAATCTTATTCCCTGCAAAACTAAGCTTCGTATATGACGGAGAATTAAAGACATTCTCAGACAAGCAAAGGCTCAGAGAATTCACCAAGACAAGACCAGCCCTACAAGAAGTACTCAAAACAGCATTATGCACGGAACACCATAATAATAACCCACGAATATAAAAACAATCAAAACCCAAAGATTAAAGGCCAGATAACACAATGGCTCAAGACGGAAATCATAGCAACAACATCCAACCCAACAGAATGAACAGTAATCTACCTCACCTATCAGTTCTCTCAATAAATGTGAATGGCTTAAACTCTCCACTCAAGAGACATAGGCTGGCTGAATGGATAAGAAAATACAGGCCAAGTATATGCTGTCTTCAGGAAACACATCTAACCTGCAAGGATGCATGTAGACTAAAAATAAAAGGGTGGAGATCAGTATTCCAAGCAAGTGGAAGCCAAAAGAAGGCTGGCATGGCAGTTCTAATTTCGGACGATTTAGTTTTTAAACTAACAAATGTAGTGAAAGACAAAGAGGGTCTTTATATAATGGTGAAGGGCACAGTTCAACAAGAAGAGATAACAATTTTAAATATATATGCACCCAACTTAGGTGCACCCAGATTCATAAAGCAAACCTTACTGGAGCTAAGCAAATGGATTAATAGCAACTCCATAATCACCGGAGATTTCAACACCCCACTGACGGCACAAGACAGATCCTCCAAACAAAAAATTAATAAAGAAATAACGGACTTAAACAAAACTCTAGAACAATTGGGTCTGACTGACATTTACAGAACATTCTACCCCAAATCCACTGAATATACGTTCTT